>CM021740.1:19475291-19758271 GCA_011075105.1 Heteronetta atricapilla
GGTCCCTTCCAACTCAGGATATTCTATGATTCTATGATTCTATGATTGTAGGAATGCAAGGAGATAAAAAATGTTACATTTAGCCAAAACATCAATCCAAGTAGTTCACATTCTTTACTATTTACATGCTAGACACATGTAAGATACCTTTGACTAACAAACAGTAGATATTTTATTATTTATATAAATGGCTGATTTTTCATTTGAAGCATGCCAAATGCTTAATCTCCGAGATACTCTGCAGTGTCAAGTTTCACATCCTTCATTTTTATCATTGAGTAACTTTAAATTTTATTGGATATGCCTTTGTTCTTGTGTTATATGTTATGAGAGAAACTGATCTGAATGTTTGATCCATTCTCTAGACTGCTCATATTTATTATATAAATGTACTGTGTAAATTTATTATTCATTTCTACTTTTAAGGTAAACAATTTCTAGCTCTTCAAAGTATTCTAAAAGTTTTGTTACATTTCACAGCATTTCTGTCACTTCTATAAAACTTGTTTAGCTGCTATAGCAGCAAAATTTTGTAACTTCATTTGAAAAATCAATTTAAATTATTTTTAAATAAGCATTCAAAACCCCCATTCAAGCGCAAATGATTCTGTGCTTTTAATTGGACTTTAAAAGTGCTAGATCCACTAGAGCATTTTTAAATTAGAGCATCACATGATATCCTTCTTACTTGCCTAAGGATGTTAGGAGATACCATGGATCATTTCAAAGCTTTGGTAGAATGGCATTGACTCAGTTAAGCTAAGCATCTGAATCCAAGGCACTACACTGTGAGAAATCCTCCACTGCTATAGTTGCAGTCCCATGGTTTAATACATTATTTCACCAACTTCAGACTGGAATAACCCCTCTGACTGGAAGAGAGTTCCTTTTTGGTTAGTGAAATCAGAATCAGCCTCCTGAATCTGAATGTATGATGTACAGGTCACCTCATTTTTCGCATGGAGAGTATATTATATCACTGTAGTGGCAGACTTAGGGAACAAAAGCAGTAAAATATTTCCTCAGGGTAACATACAGCTCCCAGGAGTCATAAAGCCTGAAGCAAAAGGTTATTTTACTCAAGACATACATTGTATGTTTTATTATTCTTGGGGGGAATGCAGCAGTGTTGTTCTGATATGCTGGTATTCCAGTACTGAGGCTCCGTCCTACCTGCCCTTTGCAGACCTTGGATGCAGAACTTCCTTAATGACACCAACAGGCAGAAAGGGAAGTGAAACAGAGAAGTCAAGATGCCAGTGCAGAACCATTTCACGTTTAGTGAAGCACAGTGAGGAATGATGGATGTAGATAATTACCTACCATTTGCATCTGAGACAATCTTTCAGACAAAACACTGCATAATGTTTTAAAAAGTCCAAGGTGAGATTCCAGGTTGTAGTAGTAAACAATAAGCAAAGCAGTTAGTAGCCCAGCCCTTTGGGAATGGAACAGACCAGTGCTGGTCAGTATTTTAGTGTTGTTAGTAAGATAACCATCTCATAAGAGGTGATTGAACGATCTTCTGGTATGGGCTCCAACCTTCCTCAAGACAGCTGCCCAAAGCCTCTTTCTGCTTGAAGATCACAAACAGCAAGGAAGGAGAAAAATCACACAGGAGTAAACTGAGAACAAATAATAAAAGGTTACGGAAGAGAATACTGAAATGGAGTATTAGTGGATGCTTCTCAACAATGCGATCTGGGAACCAGGTCTCAACAACGAGATCTAAAAAGTGGATGGAAAGTGTCTATAAAAAGCAGCAGTCATCGAGAATAAACAGGCACGCACTGTCCACAAAAAGTCCAATAAGATAATGCTTTGTTATTATCTAAAACTTATATTTAGAAGTACACTCAGAATGCCAGCTGAGCTGACTATCTGTGGCACCAGGTACTGTATAGGTATGCACAAACAGAGCCTAATACCTACTAATTTTCCTGTTAATAAATCGGTTGAAATATAGATACTTGGAAATATACAGCTCTTATTATGTCTAAATATGACAAATTTTGACATTTACTTCTGTTTCTATACATGGGAGGTGACATTGCATATAGGAAACATGCTGAATGTTTTAGAAGAAAAATCTGAGGAAGGGAGCTGGGTGGATAGGCAAGCCTGACTCACAACAGTTGGGCAACCCAGTCAGGAGCATGTGGATTTATGGCACCGCTGCCGGAGCACATTCAAAT
This sequence comes from Heteronetta atricapilla, assembly GCA_011075105.1. Classification (NCBI taxonomy): domain Eukaryota; kingdom Metazoa; phylum Chordata; class Aves; order Anseriformes; family Anatidae; genus Heteronetta; species Heteronetta atricapilla. The sequence goes on from CM021740.1 coordinate 19,477,487, forward strand.
ATTCCTGTTGATTTCAAACTTTAGCAGGCTAAGAGGAAAAACATTTACAAGCACAATTCAGTGCTCATGTACATAAAGTTACCATGTGCTATCTCTGTAACAGATCCCAAGGGATGGCACAGTGTTTTTGTCTCATAAAAAGTACAGAGGAAGAACCAAATGCTACAACAGCCTTTTCCAGTCTAGGGAATTTTACAAAAAATCATTTAGGGCAGAGGAGAAAATAAAGGCTCAAATATTTCAACCTTGAAAGTGTTGTGTTAATGTTTTTCCAACTTTTTGTATTGGATGACTTGCATACAAATCTAACAGAACTGGATTTTGCTGTTTCTGGACATACATACAGAGATTTTTTTTCCTTTCTTTTTCAACAAAAGTAATGTAACGAACTTTTTCTTTCGTTTTTAATTGAGATTTACTCAGTGCAGTTTGGAGGGCTTCTGACATGGGCTCACTAGGATACCAAATGCAGAAATTACAATCAATTTAGCAACAGGAAAGCAAGAATTTGAATGTTGAGATAGAAGTCATACAGGTTCATGGAAGCTGAAGGACAGGAGAATTTGATCCAAAACTTAATTTAAAAAAAAAAAAAAAGAATTGATTTAGGGTATAATTCAGGTAATGTAGGCTTATCCAGGATGATTTACGTTCATATCTTCTCTTGTCTTACTCACTAATATTCCTCATTTCTGGGATGCTGTATTTGACAACAGATACCCAGGATTTAGAAGATGCTGCAGTGAGAGATGATTCTGAAGGGTGAGACTCAGTTTCCATTTCCAGCCAGATCACAACCAACAGACTTACTACTGCTTCTTTATTATTATTTATATGATGTAGTGCACAAGACCAGGATGGAGAAGGAGGGATGGAGAACTCCTGTGCTATGCAGTAGGCACAAGTGCACTCCTAAACACGGAAAATTCCTGTGTCCAATTAAGATCAGCGTGCCTCACTTCAAATGACCAACTCTGTGCTTACACTTGTGTAACAGAGATAAAAGTCTAGTTGCATTGGTGGTTTTAACAAGATCATGCTGTTCTCCTTTGTCTAGTCCCCAGAAATGTAGTTTTCAAACTAAAAAAGAATTTAAAAAAGAAAGCAGGACCGTGTTGCACAGCTTAGATGCTTTCTCCGCTTGTGGCATTCGCTTTCAAAAGCCATGAGCAACCGAGGGCAACTCAATGCCACAGAAACAAGAACACTGATCTCCTGTACGTGGTATTGTGAATATGAAGCACTAAAAGCAAGGACATCTTCAGCTTTCTGTGAGAGCACTTTTTTTTTGTTGAAATATCATTCCTCACTGTTTGGAATGAAACCCATTATTACCAATTAACCTGCTGTGAACCCATATCACTGGCTGAATTGAGCATAATTATTCATCCATAGTAATAGCTAAAGTAAATTCTGGCAATCTCGGCTAACATTGACTTCTCCTTTGGGAAAACTTTCAAAGATGCCATGTCCTTGGTTATGTTTTTAAAACCTTTTTTGTGTGTTAAGCTGCAAGTGAAAACCTATTGTTGTGACTCATTTCTTCTTGTTTTGTAAGGTTGCTTTCTTTTTTCTTACACAAACATCTATAACTAACTCTATTATCAACTGAAAACTTACCTTCACAAGTTCTGAGACCTGATTTTTCTTAAAGTTTTAGCACTGGTAGCCCATGTAGGTTGTCTAAAAATACATTTTAAAATTAGTTGTTACTTTTCATAGCTTTTTAACCACACAGTGTGATGAACCACAGCTCTGTGAGCAAATGCAGGCATAAATCTTGGTTTGAATTTATTTCAGGTTGTCAAATGTAATTTACTAAGAGAACGTCTGCCAAAAAAGAATCCAGAGGCAAACCTAAGTTGTCATCTTAAATTAAGTGTGGTTCCTTTTTGTTAATCTTTCTACATAAAAGGTTGTAAAGTACTGCATTAAAGATGCAGCAGTCCTCTTTCTTAATAAAAAGGCAGAGGTGGAAAAACAGAATAAAGACAGAATGTTTCTCTAGCTGAGGGAACACGTGCTCAAGACAATTAAGTAAATGTTCACTTCCTCTCTGAAAACTGCAGTCTTCTGTTTATTCTTAGGCCACTTACAACGTTGGAAATGAACAACCTGAATGCTGCAGATGAAGAATAGCAAAGCATCTGCATTAATGGTAGTTTTTTGCAAAAGACAGTTACTCAGAAGGGCAAGTAATACCTACTGTGATAGCCCTGCTGACTACTGGATATCTCATGTCCTCTCCAGACTGAAGTGGATCTGTGGAATGGATTTCTGTAATGACAGGCTGAATTCTGGCTCTCAGCAAAAAACTGTTTTACTTTCATAGTCAAGAAACTCTAAAATATTAAACCATGTCAAAACCTTCAAACCTTTGCAATGGTACCCCTCTTCTCATCACAGTGAGCTTGTTCTTGCCTTCAGGGCATGAGTCAACCCATTATTGCCCCCTTTTCTTTTTTCCCATACTGCTTACTATCTTCTCCATATCATCTATGTTCCAGTTGTTCACTCTACCTCTTTGTGTTTTCTCTATAACTTTCCCCTGTACAAAACTCCTAGAACTGATCCACAAAGCTGGTACCTACCTTTCAGATCATTCAGAGAGTATTCTACCCCAGTTGCTTCACAATTTTAAGACTAAGGGAACATATAATAGCAAGGAAACGCTCCAGGCATAAACCTGGAACAAGAAGCACCATAGCAATTGCAAACAAATGAGCTAATGGATATTTAAAGTGTGAGAAACAAGCAGTGTGTGCGTGGAAACACAAGTATTTCAGTAGGCCATAGGTTTATTTGTCAATGTAGGGCAGAGCTAAAGCATTACTAGCAGGTTGTGTCAGGTATTTGCAGATTTTTAAAACAGCACCAGCTTAATTTGCTACCAATTGGTCTGTTCACGTGCCCAAAGCCTAAACATTTGTGTGAATTAAGGTAATGCTTGGGAACAGGTTGTTCATACAAATGTGCCTTAAAACTTTAGGTGAGTGTAATATTGCAGATGTGGCTAATCACCACCTGACCAATATAGCTATTTTATCTCTGTTTTACTGTTCTATTTTCTAACACCTGGCTTTCTTTTATGGTGTTACAATAGCAAGCATTCAACATGGCAAAACCAACAGATTTATTAATACATATGAACTGAAAAGCCACAAATAGTTTGTCAGTCCTCTGGATAATACATTGCCACCTCCCATTGCATTCAGATGATGCAAACTTAAAGGGAAATAACTATATTCTAAACTCGGTGACTAAATATTATTTAATGCAATATTCCTATAATAACACCACTTTGACAAACATGAGGTTATGTGACTTTTTGTTAGCCTAACAATTAAACATATTGTTTTTCACAAAATAGGTGGAAGAAGAGGCTTACTGGATTAATATGTACCGTATTTCCCTTTAGGCCTATATCCTGCACCTTATTACATTTAATTATATCCTGGGAAAGTGAGACCTCCATTTAAGCAGAACCCTCAAAACTTCACCCCAAATGGCTCCCTGCCCCCTAAACTAACCCAAAGGCCCATTTTCAAATGTAGAATTTAGGGACTGTTTGCCAAAGGGGAGCACTGATAGCCTGCAGCAATGCTGTAATTGGCCATGCAAATTGGGTATGTGCATATTGTACATGGCTAGTTAAAACCTAATTAATCTGCAAGCACGTACCCCTCACTTGTGCATAACACCAAAATGAATTTGTACACAGCTGAGCAGAAAGCTCCCTTATCAGTTTGCAGAGGCCTTCTCTGTGTTGAGTTCTCAGGTGTGGAACTGATCTAGGAATCCTTGAGGGGCTGAAGACACTGAAAGTGACAGGCATGTGAAAGGTAACTAAGAAAAACTAAGCCTCCCAGCATTTGACTTATATTCACTATACAGAGGTCCATAGTCAAACTTGAAAATGTTTGCAAGTCACAAACTGAGCTCTGTGATGCAGTTTTGTAAAGGTTCTGTCTACAAAAAAACAACTTTTCAGCTGAAATTCATAAAATGTTGTGTGTTTCTGCATTCCACAGGTCTCTTTCTTGGTATTTACTATGGCTGCTATGGCTCCTTTCCTGTTTGCGCATCTCAATTCTCTGTGTAGGAGCTAGGGTCTCTGTTAGTGGAGACAGGACAGTTCTATATCTCTTCTACTGACAGCATTTTCACCAACAGTATCATAAGTCTATGTGAAAAGGGAGGGTCCTCCAGGACTCCTTCTATCTCCAGCGGTCTAAAGGCTGGGGCTAAGCAAGTTAGAGGCACATGTAGCCTGGTTTTAGTCAGATTTATATGCACCTCTCCTATACCCTTGGCACTTTGCATAGATTAAAAGACAATATTCTACACAACCAATTAAGATCTTATCATATTAATTGAACTGTCATTATAACATTACCACAAGCCATCTGAGTAATCACTATATGATAACTCCTTATAACCCAGTTCACTGACCTACCAGATGCCTGCAGAAAAGGTACATTTGGCAATATGCCTTCAGAGCTCAGAACCTGACCAATAATTCCTAATACAAGGGACCTTTTCCAGCTAAATCAGATGCCTCCTGTTTATCTGTATCTCTTGTATGAGGGGAAAACAGGCAGGTTTTTTGTTTCTGATTTTTGTTTAAATAACATCTAGAAAGTGAAATATATTACAAGAAATCAGAGAGAGGGGAAAAAGATATGTCAAATGTAGTATCTCCAACTCTATACATAATTATCCACCACGTGAGATCAAGCGGAAGAGTACTTCAAAGCCCAAAGATCCAAGCTCCCATTTAGGATGGGAAAAAGTCAAGTCCAAGCCACGCATCTGAATCAGGGCTCTGACTATTGATCCGTCCCATTCAAGCTGGGTTAGTCTTCAATATTTTTTTCCTGTGTTATTATCATGTATTATCATATTATCAAGAAATCAACATTTTCCTGTCTCAGTACTTAATTTCCCAAGTAGCTGTTACAAGCAGAAGACTTACCAACATGTTAAACCTTCTCTCCTTGCTTCCCTTCACCTCCTCCAGTTGTAATGTACCTTTGGGCAAATGGATTTGTTCCAAGCTACTTCCATCATAGTTCTTTGTCTCAGACACCATGAACAAAAGCGACCATCAAATAAATGCTGGTTTATATGCTTTGAGAAGTGATAGCTGGTATCACAATAGGTTGTCCAGTTTCAGGGTACTGCTATCAGAAATGTATCAGGTGAAATATTTCTTTTTAATTCCTGATTAGTGTACATTCTTTAATTGTTGGTATCACTAAATAATATTTAAAAACAATACAGCAAGGTTTCAAACATCCCCCAGCTGATGGCTTGAAGGTTGCTAGAAGCTATTTACAGTGGTCTTGCAAGGTACCGAGTTCCTGGAAGAATTCACAGAACTGAGACAATCTGTCTCAGTTCTCAAGTCTGAACCTGCAAATTTTCCGTCAAAATCCACTGCAGCAAGTATGTCAGAAGTTGCCTTCAGCTTTACCTCTACCCCCCATACCAAACGCACAATCACTCGATCACTTTTTTTTTCTGGCATGCCGAACCACCACAGTTAGTATTTCTGATATACAATGCTAACATCCAACTACAAGTCTTCAAGAAAGCTACCACCTGGCTGACATCATAATGTAATATAAAGACATTTTGAATACCACTGAGTGATGAGAAAAATGCCCATTGCATTTGTCTCCATCCCAGCTTGTTTGTTGGAGTCTGACTTTCATATCATTAAAAAAATGACCGTGAGCTCATTTATGCAGTACAAAATCTGAGATGCTAGTCAAAAGCTGTTTAATTTACAATCTTAAGTCTGAGCCATTGATTTCAGGTCAAGTTCTCTTGCTGAATAAGCCCCTCTACTACACATAGGAGACTTCACCAATAACAGATGGATAACATGAGGATCTATAAGGTCACTGCAATAATGCTACACTGTGATGCAAATCTCCAGTTTTCTCTGACATAATAAATAACAGACTTCTCAGATAACATGTTTCTTCCTGCCTGTTCCAGCTTCTCCTGCCTCTCTCTGTCCACATTTTCTGTTATTGCCCATTTCCTTTTTCCCAGCTCTGGATCACTGTTCTCTGCCTAGCTCAGTCAGCCTGTTTAACTCGTTAACTCTGCAGAAAACTAGACACTTTTTGTTTTCCTGCCACATACTGTTTTCTCAGTGCTTTGTCATCTGTATCTTCTACCCACACGCTAAGGCTCCCATTCCACCAATCTGCAATCCACAAAAGCTTCACATTCACCTCCACAGAAAAGCTCCCTTTCTGGCAGAGCAGTGGGAAATGCAGTGGAGCGAGGCAGGCCTCGCACTTCTCGTTTGTTCACTACTGAGCACAATGTTGACACAGAAAGTACTAATAAATAACTAATAAAACATATTTCCCAAAGACTGTATAAAATTCCAGAGAACTGAATCAACAATTAGATATTTCCTTAACTTTATAAAATCATTTTCTGTTTTCTGAATTTGTGGCCAAAATCTACCCATAGCAAACAATGTACCAGCTGTACTATCTACAGCAAGAAGTCACGCCTGTGTGCCTCCTGAATACAGACCTTAAAGTGAAAGAAGTTCCACTAACAAACTAAAAATATATTTCTTTTTTGTTTAATATGTTTACATTGTAAGTCCGGTAGCACTGAGTTGAACACAAGGATCTCAGCAGCTCAGCTCTTTGTCTCAGCAGTTCAGCTAGTCATATGCCGTGACAGAAGCACAGGAGGTTTAGAGACACTGAGAAAACCTTGAGATTGAAATAAAGGCACAGATTTCTCAAGGTTGACCATGTTTTTCTTGAAAAGGGGAACTACTTTTTCTACAGTGACTCTCAATGCACACAAGTGATAGGAGACAAACATGATACGACAAGAAAAAGTTCAACATGTAGCTGAAAAAGACAATAAGACCACTAGGATGCTATGAGAATTTTAAGAAATTTAAGCTGCTTAGTCCCTTGAAGACAATGTAATACCTGTAAATCCTACAATACAGGTTACAGATTATTACCTGTATGTTTCAGCAAAGTTTGTATGTTATTTTGTGCAGGCTCCCCTTTGAAATACTGCATGCTGTAAGCAATTGTTCTCTGTTTAATATGCATAGCGATTCTTCTGTGTCACTTGCTCAATAATTTGTCCCTTTCTGCCAAAGAGACTTGACTGTGAAGTCCTGATCTTGCTTTGGGAAGTGTAGGAAGGGAGGTGGGAAGCCAAGTAAATGTGTCCTCTGCTGAAGAAGCCTAGGCAAGCAGAGAGCCCAGAGAGAGAAGTACATTGAAAGGTTATAATCTTCCACGCTAGCTGCCAGCAGAAATGCATTTGCAAGGGAAGGAACCACATCTGAAGCTGGTAGTCACCATCAGCAAAGTTCCAATGAATGCTTTACTTGCCTAAAATTCTTCAAAATACATGATCACAGTTTTCTTTAGCTCCTCAACATCTCAATGCAATACTATCCCTGGAGATATGGGAACTAATCAGGAGATTTTCTTATTTATTTGTGCTACAAATAACATTGTAAATACTGTCTGACCGCAAACATCAGATGCGATTCAATTAGATAGTGAAATGCATGCCAAAAATACAAGTTCTTCACTAGAACCATGGAATCCATTTTGTTAGGCATGTAGCATGACAGCTACGCTGAATCTAGCCCAAGAGCAGAAATCCTAATTCAGTTCTGAAGGCTGTGGCCATCTCAGTGATATGCTGCATTTACTGCTTTGCTTTCACAGCTGATATTCTGGCTTACTTCTGTTAAAATAAAAATTACGGTGCTGCAGACTTAAAAGGGAATTTTAGTTCAAAAGCCAAGATGCCACCAAAAAGAACGTGAATTTTTCAATTCAAATAATCTCTCCTTCAGGAGGAAGAGACTTGATGTAAAAAATACCATCCAACTCTTCTATCTGAACGTAGCAGATATTAGTAAACACTATTGCACCAGTGAGCAATGGTGTTTACTAATATCTGCACTAATAGAGCACTTGTGAAGATGATGCGTAAAAAGTTTCAAAGCTTTACCTCAGGACTGTAGGAAGCAAGAGATAACTGCAGAACACAAAAAGCAGCTATTGAGCTTGATATATTCATTGCTAAGAACAGCCACGATGGAATTTTGTCCTTCCCCTTCTTAATTTTTTTACTCCCATAAATCAAAAAAAGTCTTACACTAAAAAAATTGGCAAGCAATCCGTCAGAGCAGACTAATTGCTTTTGCTATTTAAATAGAACCTAATTTTAAATGGCTAAAGTGTTGTGGTTTAAAGTAGCTATTGTACATGTGCATTAATTAATTTCCTAAGGATTTTTATTACATCTCCATGACACAGTCTAATTATCTGATAATGCTTTTTTCCATGTATGTAAGAATGACATTGCTACAGCATGTACTTTGATAGTACTCAAAGAGCCTGCAAAGGGTGAAACTAAAGGCCTCGAAGTCTGCCTACTGTGCTAAATAGCATGTCAGGAAGTCCTTCTGCAAAATCATTTCATTCCAAAGGGATACAGGAGTTAATCTGTCAAACATCATTGTCCAACTGCATTTTTCATACTCTTTCAAAGAGAGAGAAAAAGCATCAGAGAGTGAACACACACAGTTTCATTTCCCTTCTTTTTGAAAAAAAAAAAAAAATGTAAATACTGCTTTCTTAAGCTGGTCAGCACAAAGGAATCAGCGCCGGCTTACAGCCTTTTACTCTCTATTTCCCTTTTGAAAGCTAGAATGTGATTTTTTAACTTCAAATTAATTTAGATTAAATATACTAGATAAAGGTAGTAGAAGGCTTCCCTGCTAAAGTAACAGGAATTGCTACAGTGATAAATACGCATCTGGGCAGGTTTCAGTGGACTGCAGCTATCAAATAATAGAGGCCAGTCTCATCTCAGACTGCACTTAGCTTGCCCCATGTTAAATCATGTGTACATACTGAGAGACTCAACACCAAAAGTATGTTTTAAGAGTATAAACCAAGCCACAAATGAACAAGCTACTGTTGGCCTAAGCATTACAGAGACTGCTTCTCTGAGTTTGTGTGGGTACAAATCAAAATACTGTACAGCATATGGAATATAACCTGGGGGAGGGAAAGCTGCGGAGACAGCAACTTAATTTGTAACGTCTGTGTTTGATGCATACAAGTAACTTGCATTAACGTAAAATTAAGTAACATCACACCAAAAAGAGACTATACTCCAAAAGTGGCTAGCTGCTGCCCACTACATCCCACTCCTCTGCAGTGTCTGCTGTACGTTCTGCAGTAGCACAACCTTCTGCTAGCTGCTTCTGCTGAATTTAACTAGTTACGTTTGTGCCAAAGACTGGCTTCAGGGTGTGCTTGGCAGCATTACTAGGTGAGAAATACACACAGCTATTCAGACGCATTGCAAGCTTAGTTCTTAGGCTTCTTGGCCCTATTTTCCAGCTTAGAGAAGCTTTGAATCCAGCAGACAAGTCAACAAATCATATTCCCAGCCCAGCAGTAGAAGGCCATTTCTCCCATGCTTCAGTTCTATACCTGCCCTCCTCCAGCACCCAACACGGGGGGATGTCTGGGTTCTGCTTCATTCTGTGGCTGCAAGTATGCAGCAATGAGGCTGCATTCAAGGAGCTGGATGCTATTATAACTTCTTGAATAAGGTGTGCACATGTGAATATACACCCTGTAACCCACTTTTCTAGTTCAATAATGTTGGTTAAACTATATTTGTGAAGTTAAAATACAAACCTCCAATACAGTGACCACCCTTTGAGAAATTCTTACATGCTAGGGAGATAAAGAACCTCCATGCTTCACTAGAGTGAGATGCAAAATACAGAGAACGAAAGAAAAAGGAACATGAACTGTCCATCATTTGTATAAATCATCTTTCTGTTTCCTTGTACTATGTGTGCTTGGCATGGACATGTGCCCTTTCTGGCAGGGAAACGGCTATAGACTGAAAATGTGAGAGCAATAAAACATTGCAGCACTTTAGGGGAAACTGCAAGCAATTTCCATTCTATTGATCTTATCTGGGCATCAGTGACACAATGAGTTTATTTGGAAAACCAAATTCTAGAGCATGTTGCATGACAATGCTCTAGTTAAGCTTGTTTTACTGAGTGACTAAATTATAATTACATTTATTATTGCACTCTGAAATGCAGCAAGGAAATACACATTCAATGCTAAATAAGCATACAAATTGCCATACTTTAGAAATGAAGCACATAGGTACAAAACTTCCTGGGATAAAAACTTTCCATATTCTTTTTCAGAGGTTTACAAGTTTACAATTTTATTACAAATTATTAACAAAACTATAGTATTAAAAAATTAAATTTTATCTAAGTTAGAATTCCCCTAATTGTAAAAGACATAGAACTCGAGCACTTAACTCATTCAGCAGCTTCAAATGCTATGTAACAATTTTTTAAAATTTCCCCAAAGAAACAAATAGCAAAATGGCTACTTAAAAAGATAAAACCATTAAGTGGAACAAGATTTTTAATACTGTTTTAAAACTACTGACACTAGTAGAATTCTGATATTAAATTGCTTCTTTTCATAGTGTACGTTGCCATGTAAGTAATTCTTGCTGTAAACAAAGGTGCCAAGGAACTTTCATGCAAGTTACTTTCAATGGAGACAATTCTTATCTAGTTCCTTCACTTGCTTACAAATAAGGCAACATTGGCAGACGTACTGAGTGCATCAGCAATATTTGACAAAAGCGGCTGGGATCAAGAGTGAAGAAATGTCATTATGGCACAGGAGAAAATCATTATCTGATCCATAAATGATTTTCTGGTGGTGGGATTTTGTCACTCTCTTCATCACTGTTTGCACTGTTTTAAAATAGTCCTAGCGAAAGCCATCCTGACCTTCAAAGCATGAACCAGGAACCTGAATCAGCCGTTCTTCTGTATGCACATCTCCATTACCATACCTTCCAAGCATCGGACTGTTCCACTGCATCAAGGATAACAACACAGATCCCTCAGTCCTACAAAACCTGCCTTCCAAAACACTCTGTGGAGTGGGCTGTCAGTAAGCACTGTCTAATTAACTTTCTTTGTAAAATTTTGTTCCTACCCTGCTGTAAATAGTTATCCGACATCCTAATTTTCAATCTTGCGTTTTCAATAATAGTGGGTTTTGTTTATATGTTTTTTAGACCTTCCCTCTTCTGCAATCTGCTCAAAGTATTTCTTTGATCCTTCAGACTCCTGAACATTAAAAATATTTTTTTCTATTTTTTGTGATCATCTTGGTTGTATTTTGTGGCCACTGCAGGGAGAGCCATATAAGGTACAGCAGCATCTTCCTGCTCCTGTTCTACACAGGCTTATGCTAACTATCCAAAATAGCATTCACATGCTCTTAAGTACCTGAGCACAGTCCTTATCTTTCTTCTCTTGCACAAGTGCATGTGCATACTGGTTCTGCTCTTCTGCTATTGTTGCAATGCTCTTCAGACAACACACCTGTCATCAACTCTACAGGTAGATGATGCTTGCCAGATATACCTACAGATCTTGTTTAGGAAGCACCTTGAATACAAGTTTTCCACGTCCCAATCTGCCCGATTATGACAGTTCAGGTAAGAATATGTTAAAGATTATGTATGAACAAAGGTTCAAATCTTTCAATAAGTACTCTTCAAGATGAGTGAGCTATTTAAATGGATTAAATGGATTACTTTACAGAAGGCTTAATGCTGTGTTATCGTAAATCTGTATTTCCAAAGCATAGACACTGCAATTTAAAAATAATACTGTTTAGCTTCTATAAGGTACAATCTCCTCTCTTTGCAAGTCTGTATGGACAGATGCCTTTTCTACCTGAAGGAATTTGCTGTGTAATCTGCACAGGGAAAAACAGAAGACTAAGCAGCAAGCTGTGAAGGACGTGCATTTTACTAAGAAAAGGATCAAAATGAATGGCCACAAGGTACTCAGTGTGACAAGTAACAGGCATTTACCTTCACAAAGTGATGTGATTTTTGCATTAACATTATGTGAACATTAAATCGGTTGGCAAAACAGAAACTTACTGATTAGGAGCAGTCTTAAAAGAAAAATAAGGCTCATTTAGCCATTTTTATTATTCATTGATGAAAAAGGACCAGCTAACTGTACAATAATATTTCAAATACCTAATAGAGCCACATAACAACCACACTAACCGGACAACTAGCAGGGCCAACAACTAGCATGGCATGGAAAGACTCCTCGGTGTTTCCACAATGGGAATGACACATTTTGAAAGAACATTTCCACACTGTGAAAATTTGAAGAGGCAGAATTTCACTCAGCACAGGTTGCTTTTGCTGCTTCTTCAACTGCCTATCATTGTCTAATTGCTGGAATACAAGTAGACAAATGGAATGAATAAGTGTCTTTACCTGCTTGACTACAAATCCAAACCTACCTAAAGCCACCACCTAAGCTACATAACTTTCTGCAAAGTTAATACTGAACTGACCCCTAAAGAGTGTTAAACCATCCAGTTCTGCTCAATGAAAACAGTCATCTACAAAGGAATCAATACAGTCAACTACTTTAACTAGATCTAGAAAGAAAGTCTCTCCAAGGCCTGAAATAAGTGGAAAATAGTCTGCTGATGAAAGCTGCATTGCCAACCTCGTTCTTAAATGGTTTATCCAAACTGAGCCTCAACAAATGCCAGATTCTGCTATTGCTAGGGAAGGTTCATAAGGACACGGCCTCCGCACCGTGAAGAGTGCTTGTTTACAGCTGTTTGCCATGAAGAAGGGATAATAAGCGCACCACGTGAAAAAAAGCTTCATCTCCTGGGATATCATGTAATGCATGTTCTCAGCTGTAACCCAGGGAAAGAGAATAAAGCTGTAGTCATCATTAACTCTTTGCTAAGTGTTACTCAGCAAAAGGGGAGATGGCATTTTTCTCTGTTGATAAATTCTTGCTACCCCTTCAGTGATTCTAAGCATTCATCCAGCTTGTAAAAGAGGGGAAATGACAACACCAGCTACATAAATCTAGGGCTGAAACGGGCTTGGCATTAAGTATGTATTCGAACTTCCTCTAGCAGGATAAAATAAATGATTTAAAGCCCTGGGACAAACACAAACCAAAAAGAATGAGATTTCTTTTTGTATAAAAAGATAAAATTTATTTCCCACTAAAATGTCACGATCTGAAATGAATTCTCTCCTACTTTACTTTGTTCTCTCATCTGAGGTCTCTATCCAGGCATCAGCACACTTGAATGGCCCGTACAGCATGAGTCCCATTGACAGTTTATTAGTTGAATTAGGTCTCTGCTTGTACACTACTCAATAATCCTGAGAGTGGGAAGCATGTGCCTTTTTTCAGGAAATTTATTATTTTAACGGTGCCATCCGCTTTCTTTTCATCACCTTTCCCAAATAGCAAAGTGGGATAACATATTTAAACCTAAATGATTCAGAATCTGGCTGTACCAGATCTTGCTTATCTTTTAAATGAAAACATGAAATAAATACCTAATGAAAGTTCATTGAGTAGACTTTGAAAGACATAGAGTAGATTGGGATTTGAAAATAAATTCTTATCATAATGTCAGATTTCACTATTTTCTTTTTATTGCTGTTTGGTTCATTTTTTTTTTCCTGAGTTTCCTACATAGCTTCTTTCATTTCTTTTAGGTAGACTTCCAAGGGGACAAATGTGAAAACTCAAGCCAGCAACTCAGTCACCGTAGGATCCACAGTACCTGGTTTAGCTCAGAACGGTAGGTTAAAAAACAAAACAAACAAAACAAAACAGCCTCGTGCTTCATGTTTTCAAACTCTCCACATGTGCCAGCAGAATTCACTACCAAATAACTTACAAACTGTAAACTTTCTTCTCAAGTTAGGCTAACTGCCATGAGACAAAACGGTCACATGTAATTGCAGAGAAAACAGTTCAGGATTAATGATTGAAAAGACATTAGCATGAAAATGCTTATTTCAAAATTTAATCAAAGCTTTTTTAAGTGGTGTTGGACTGAAAAGCCGCCTCCACAGCAAAATCCTATGTTTCCAATGCTTAGAGGTGAAACATAGTAGATATTAGGGATTTTATCCAAAACCCATTGAAATCACTGAAAATTTGCCCACTGATTCCAACTGGCTAGAGATCAAGCCTTTAAAATAGTTTTTATACATAATGGAAAGCCATATGCAAAAGACAACACACAACCCTCTTTAATGGAGAGGGAGATGGGTTTCTAATAAAATAGAAAATAGTGCAATGTTGATAATAAACTTACTAGCAAGCTTTCTGCTAGGATTACCATAGATACCCATTTTTGCTTGCAATTTTGTCTTGTTTTCCAAGACCTGTTGTTCTGATCGATCAGAAAAGTCTTTCCCACATCATGGACACAATCAAAGTTCAGTCATTCTGCACCTATGACAGCCTACTTGGGATGGCTTGAGAAACCCTAGGATGGTGATTTATTATGATGAAAGTGAACTGTATGCCTACCTGTACATGAGGACTTATCCTCTTATGACAAGGAGTCTTTCTGCCTAAGACATTCCAGACAGAAATAAGGAAGCTGTTCTCTCCACTGGTCAATGCTAAAACAGAGATTTCACATTCCTTCCATGTACAGAAAAAGGTCAAGGAATTATAGAGGAAATAAGGCCCACTGACTGATTCATTTTGCAGGACAAGATGCAGACAGCAGCTGCAGTAAGTCTGCATTTCACCCACTGCAGAGATGCGCTCCAGCTAATCTTTTACACAGTCAGAGTGCAAAGTTAGGTCATGAATTTGCAGTCTCTCTTCCATGAGATTTGTGCAGCAGCTCACACGCTAATTTTACTACAAGTCTAAAACCAAAGCACATCCGGAACAAAGATTTGCTCCAGACTCTAAACTTGGCAGTTTTGTTTCTTGTGTTGTTCTCAGACACAGGTGTTGAGGTGCTTTTATTATCTCCAAAACTTTTTCTTAGTCCTTTAATGCTGCACGTGTGGCTAATAAGATACCAGATCATGCTACTCAAAACAAGCATATGGTAGTATTGGAAGGGTCTCAAGAAACAAAGAAGGTAGATTCTTAAGATGGAAGAGAAAGAAAAGAAGTCCATGTCCCTTACAGCTGGCCAGCGCTCTCTGCTGTCACAGCTACTACTGAGAATGGTGCACTTTGAACCTGAAGAGGTCTGAAGAAAGCTTCCCCCGGGAGAACATCCCGTGCAGAAGAAAGCCACAGAGATGATCTCGCTGCTTGGAGAATCTATTTTAAGATATTGGCATTTGATTTAAATAAAACAAAAGCTGTTTGGGATTCATTGTTCTGTCTGCTGAGTAATGAACACCAGCATGATAATTACATCAAAATTGATTGGTTTAAAAAGTCTACTTTAATTAATTATAATACTTACAGAACAATTTCAGACAAGGTCTAATGCACCAAGGATTAAATGTCATCACTTACAAAGCCTGGAGGATGGACATACCCATATGCAAAGAACACTGCCTCTCTTAGTCAGTATGGAATCACTTTGTGAAGGCTTCGTTCCTTCGGGCACTGAAGTTTCATATGCCATGTGTGCTCAGCGTTACAAATTGACGTTAAATTCTCTTATTAAAACACCTGCATGCTAAAAAACATACTTTCTCCAGACCAATGTTTTTTACAGTGCTTTGGACGCATCACGTCGGAAAACCTTGAAAGAACCAGCAAATAGTTACAATTCTTTGTCCCAAGCCAAGTTTAAAAGGAAAATTTAAGTACGCTTCAATAGGAGTAATGCAGAGACCAGATGACGCATCACAGAGCATTACTTCCTTTCCCACCTTATAGCAACAAGGCAATAATTTGCCAAAACCCATAGTAGCAAACTGAAAAGCCCCTTCCAACTTCTCATGACCTCAGTTACACTGACAGGTACATTTGGGGCCGAAGAGAGGTGTTCTCCTGTTCTTCATGTATATCCAGTGGCATCAGCACATGAGGGAGTCACTGGCAGCCACAGACAAAATGCACGGCATTTCCCTGGAAGGTGATGTAACAAGTAATTCTGGAAACCTTTTTCAAACATATGGAGGACAGGAAGGCGATTGGTAAATCAGGCTTAATTTCCCTGAGTTATTTAGCCTGGGGAAGAAAGGACTCTTGATTTTATCAGGTGTATAAGTACCTGACTGGGGGGCAGGGAGATGTAAAGAAGAGGGCTAGCTAGTGAAAGGACAAGATGCAATAGGCATAAACTGAAACATGAGAAATTTCTTTTAAAACTAAGAAAAAACAGTTCTGTTGTAAGGGTGATTGAAAACTGGAGCATATTGTCCAGAGAGATTGTGGAGTCTCAGTCTCTGGATAAGTTCAAAAGCTGACTAGATAAGGTCTTGAGCAACCTGCTCTAGCTGACCCTGTTTTGTGCAGGGGGCTTGGACTAGGTGATCTCAGGAGGGCCCCTCTAACTTCAACCACTACATGATACTATCACATCCATCAGGAATGGTTTATTTCCATCCAGTCAAGCGTGCTGTGGGCAGCAGAATGGATGAGATGACCTTCTGATGTCCTTTCCATCCCTACTGGCTACCACAGTATCTGTATACAAAGCAGCATCCACAAAGCATATTACGATTTTTTTTCTCATTTTCTCTTTTTGCCTGAACAAGAATCTACGATATGTTCCAGCCATTAAACAGTTAAGGGAAGCAATTCCAGCTACTAAGGCTACTACATTGGACATACTGTTCAGATTGTACTAAAATTAATCAGTTTCTGATCCCTTCAGAGATGTCCTTCAGTGGTGTCTTTTCATTACCCTTTGTTAGCAAGGCTGATTTGTGGACCAACATGGCTAGAACATTTTCCAGGCTTATGTCAGTTGCTTTATTTCTGGGTCTGTGCAAAGTTCTCCCCAATTCTCCAAGCAGGAATTAGAACTAGTAGCTATTATAGTGGATCATGCCCTTCGCTTAAAGACTGCTGATGTTTGTATTTTTCAAATCACTCCTGAATGGAATTTTAAGCACAACTTGCTGGCTGAGGATACTCGAAGTGAGAAATAACTTAGAGCTAGATGTTTAACATTTAGAAGGTGCTAAACACTTTAAAATTACAGCATTTTTTCAGTGCAGTCCATGTTGAAGAGTGAGTTGCCAAACAAAAGATCCCAGGTGAGGAAATCCTTAGAATTCTTGCTACTTAGGCCAGATAGAGACAGGAGTTCCCAAAAGCAATGCTGTCCTCCTTCACTGGCTGGAGAGATGTCACAAGCATTTCAAGACTATTATACTTATCAAACAACAGTAACTGAAAAATCAGAAAACAACATATTTTGAGATTATATTAAATTTAAAAGAAAAAACAGATGTTTAAAAGCATTATGGCAGTGGAAGTACCCCAGGCACTGAGGGAGGCCTCATAATGGCATTTTCAACGCCTTATAATTAAAAATCCAGAAGCCTGAAAAGTATAAAGTGCTGACTTTTGCAACACACCATGAAGGCGAGAGGTGAAGCAGAAAAAAAAATATATATTTATATTTTAACAAGGCTTTTAATATATCCTCTTGTAAGAGAAATATTCTTATTTGCAAATTTTCTGTTTCAAGGGCCTATACATTAAAACCAATTGGTCTGGTGGCATTAAAAGTCAATATGCAAAACCACAAATTGGTTAAACTACTTTTAATTAAATTTAAATTGGTTTTTGAAGTTAAATTGGTTTTCTTTGATCTTAATATTACATGGACACATTTTACCTTTAATTTTCTTCTTTATTACTTAAAAAAAAAAAAAAAAAAAGTAAAGGGGAAGGAGTAGGAGGTGTCCAAAATCTCAGTTTACAACCTTCTATTCTTTTTTATTCTGCCTGATGGGAAAACCTGGTTGGGGATTTTACCAGTTCTTCAGACTGTGGGAAGGAAAGCTCTTCTCCTAAGGGGTGGGAGTTTAGGCATACACATTAGCTAGACAGATAGTGAATAATTGAAGCATGTTGATTTCTTAATTTTCAGATTACTTTGCCAAATAATTTAGGCCAGAAGAATAAGTTATAATTTTTGCATTAAAATTTACATACTCCAGCTGTGACTTGATGGAATTCAGCTAGGCTCTTCATAAACAAATACTTAATTCTAGATCTGAGTCATCGGGCCAGCCATCTCAATGGCTGACACACTAAGGTTTCATTAACAGGGTATAAATATGCCCTTCTACTCAAATATCTTGGCTGAAAACTATCAGGCAAGTGTTTTAACTATAGACATAAAGAAAAAAAAAGTATTAATCCAAATCACAAGAGTATTTGATATTTTTTCAGATTCTTAAAATAATGTTTGGTAATCCCTCCTCGGCTTGGAAAGCTTAGCTGTACAGCCCACTGCACGGGTATGAGTTTTCTTTTTAAAGAAAGTCAGTTTACATTTCATCAAGCTCTGAACACAAGCTTTATTCCTCTTTTTGTTTAAAAGCAGGAAAGCATAATGCTACAAAGACCAAAAGCCCTCTGTTGGTATATAAAAAACTGCTGTGCTATTGAGTAAAAGCTTGGCCTGAGTTGGAGTCCATTAATAGCTATCTGTACTAGAAAGACATTCATGTATTTTTGTTTGTTTCTGTTCTCCAGTTCCTACCCTACTAAAGAGAGCCAAGGGCTAAATAGTGCTGCTTCTAGTAAAGATTAAATAGCAAGCAATTCAACTTCTGGCACTACACTTCCAAATAAGAAAGGGGTTATGTCATACAAAAAGAAAAGGGTTTTCTTTGGAATTGCGCATTATTCTTCTTTCATGACATGATGAAAGGGAAGGGTTGCATTTTATTGCTCTGCAACATTATCAAACTTCGCTACAGTCACACTATTTGAAAGAGGCCCACTACAGCACCAAAGCTACGCACATACTTAAAATAATAATGAAAAAATAAGCATAAATTGTTCATATAATCCAGCATTACATGGATGTAATAGAACAGGTGCATTGATCTGCCTCGTTATTTTCTGGTACCAGAAAAAAGTCACCTTCACTCACCGGCTGTTTACTACAGAGAGCTACTCAATGAATAGTAAGAAGAAGGTGAGGCAGAGCGGCACAGGAAGTAAGCACCCAAAACACAGCAGGCAGGTTTTTGATTTCGGTCTTACTGTGGAAGATTCAAATAAGTCTAATGAAGTTAGCTGTGCTGCTCCAGACTGACCCTCCATCAAGGAGGGTGGGAGAACTGGGCAGTAATTAAGCAAACTGAAAAGACACATGGAGATATCTTTGCAGATACATTGATACACAACTTAAATACCTCGTTAATAGTTTCTAATCAAGGTATTTAATCAGCATTATGATATAATTAAGCAAACTGTATACAGTACAACAAACAATCTCGATTGACTTTGCAGGCTGAACAGTTATACCTCTTTGACAGCTACGTGACCGCTTGCAACTCTGATAGCTACAGTCTAGCAATTCATATTCATTAATCACTACTAATTAACTTCATTGATCTTAACACTGGGATTTCCATATTAAAGCATCCCACATGCATCATGATTTTTATGATATAGTATTCAAAGGAAACAGAACAGAAGAACCTTCAAAGCTTCATGTCAGGAGACAAAAGCACCATGTAGGCCAGGATGTTAAGTGACATTAAAACAATGCATTGCTCCTAGCCTTTTTTTTAAAACATAAATACGGGTACTCTTTCAAATGAAACAGCACCTATTTGTAACATGGGCTTAAGTATGAGAAAAAAAAAAAAGGAATGGGCTGCAAAATTGTTTTTTCAAATACACTGCTCCTTTGTAATTTCCATCCCTTTAAATAATCAGCCTGAAATCACCACATTTCCTGCCCTTATTATTATTGCTAACTATTAATATTGCAAACCATACTGAGCAGAGCTCAGTGCATCACTGTGCGAGACACAATAGCAACAAGCAATGACAACTAAATGGTCATTGCCCTGATTGCCATAGTCCTAGCTGGACAGCAATAAAGATGAGTGTTTGAATCCCACTTATACCAGGAATCTGCTCACTTATGCACGGGGGGCAACCAGCCTGAGCAGTGCCCTGCCACAGTTAGCTGGAAGGGCCACGCCAAAGGTGAGTAAGGTTTTTGAGTATGCATCTAAAAAATGTTAAGGTTCTGGAGCTGTTAAATCTCTGAGGTGGTGGTGGTGAAGTGTAAAGATTTTGTGCTGTTTCTCTAACAGGTATCTGAAATTTAAGTCATAAAATGCTTGTGAGAGCGTAATATAAGAATTACAGTACTAATCGGGCATGAAGATTGATTTTTTGAAGACAATATAGCCTGTCAAAAAGCACAATCAAAGGGAATTAAAGTTACACTATACTGTTACACTAACTTGTGTAGTTAGATCAATATAACACTGACAACATATTGTATGGAATGTATGATAAAGGCGCATGCTTTCATTGCAGCCCAATGTTCTCAATAAAATATCAAATATCACAGTGGGGAAAAAAAAGGAAAACGACTAAATCTAGATATATCACACTTCCTTTTTTAAAACAGTATTTGCATAAACTAGTGATCTGAACTGATTCTAGGAGATCCAAGGGGTCCCATTCGCCAACTTGATGCTGTAGAAACTTGAGCAAATCAGATTCCCCACACAAGACTCAGGTTTTCCTCCACTTAAATTTTTCAAATATGCTTTTAGAGATTATTATGAAGAGATTAAGAAGGGAGCACCGTATTCCAGGGTACAAATGAGGACTTTTTCAGCATAATAAATCATCAATAAACACAAAAATAAATTAGGTGAGAAAAAAGTTCTGTATCTGGCAATCTTTTTGATCTTTCCGCACAGACTAGTTACAGATAATTTGAAGGTGACACCATAAAGCACATAAAATGAGGACATAGTTTCTCCCGAACTTCAGCTTACAACACCAACTGAAAAAGCAGCAAACTCGGTGCGCACAGAAGTCACTGAGGCTCTTCCAAATCTTCCATGAAGGCTCTGCATAGCTTTCTAAGTAGTGAACTTTTAAAGGGGATGTAATGCATACAGAGCAACTCAGTGATGGTGTGGCAGCCAGAAAAGTCCAGCAAGAATTACATGAAAGCAAACAAATAAAGATTTTCAAGATTAAAAGTTGTTAGTTTGCAAAATAAATGCCCAGTACTGTCTCAACTTCCTGCCTTGTGCCTTTGGATGACACAATCAACAAAGCTTCCTTTGTATTTTAAGTTCTGCTTGATCGTCCATTAATGCACTAGATAGTACTGAATCATCTGTTCTTGTCTGCAAGTGGTGCTGAGGATTTATAGCTATACAGCAGGAAGTTTGAACTGACGCGTATAGGCAAAGTTAAGACGACAGACAAGGTCGTCTACAAACAGCAGTCCTGAGAAAAGGAAGAAGTAGTATTTTAAAGAGAAGCAATTATGGGAAAAATATTAATAAACATGTCACACAGTTTCCATTATATTCTGATCATTAAAACTGTTATCAGACATGGAATGGAAAGGTTTTGGTCTGTTATCACTAGCTCTTGGACACTACAGAAATTAACACTGAAATTAACACCAAACACTGGGCTCTCTCAGCCATAACCCACCTTCTTTCTCAGCTGAGGCTCCAGCACTTGCTGCTGGAGAGCTCTGGTGAGTTTATACCCTGAAGCTGGGTATGTAGAGAAACGTAGCGGAGCTCTCCAGGTTCCTTTCAGTGTACAAAGCACAAAGCAAGGAACATGTTAAAATAAGAGGAATAGAGATAGAGAGATTTTGCAGAAAGCTGTTTTTTATTCACATTGTGTTCAAGCAAACCAAGGGTAGGTCAGATCCTAAGTACCTAGATTTGAATATCTTGTGTGAAACAAAGGATAAGCAAGTCCTGGCTAGCAGTGTCATGATGCAGTTGCCATCAGTCAGTGAAAAAAAAAATCAGATGTTGTGGTTTTGAAGATACATCTTTTACAAATATTTCTTCTCCATGGCCTTGGGATTTCTATATGCATTTCAGATGGCTCAGCTTGCAGAGCTCCATCTAAAATTAGATGCTGAATGTATCAGTGTTCAGTTCAGGAGTCCACTTCAATTATAACAGTCTCTTCCCATTGAAATCAACTGGACTTACTGGTCTAATTAGAAATAAACACACATTTAAGCGCTTTGCTAGAGACCCACCAATTGCAAAGCATTACCAAAAATCCATCCCAGGAGAGTACACACTCCTTTTTTACTGTCTCAAACTGGATCAGAACCTGTACGGACTTCTCATGAAGTGACTCAGTATTCTCCAGATGGGAATATTACACTCTTAAGACTGAGAACATCTGCTGAAGAAAATAAAACCCACCACCTCACATTCCTCTCTCGTCCTTCTCAGTTACTCCTCTTTTCCTGAGCTGCTACCTCCATTTTCCCCCAGGATAAATGAGGATCCTCTAAACCAATTTCCCCTGTCCTTCATTCAAGACCAAAAAACACAGCATTGGACATCCCATCCAAACTCTTATCCCAGTCTGAGATTGGCATCAGGAGGAAACACAGCCTGCTATATCACATCCACATCACTTTGGCTATTCTGCTATTCTTATCAAAGGCATTTCTAGGTGGCTTCCGGTGCAAAAAGAAATAGTACAATGATATATCTTTGACAGACTGGAAACCAGCAGAGGGTAGGATGACAATGGCCGCTAGCAAGAGAGGTGGACAAAACAGGAGCTTTTGCCAGCTCTACAAAATGTACAACATTTGCCCAAGGAAAAAAAGATGCTTAGAAACAACATAGTGCAATCTTTGTTGTGCAGTGAACCGAATCTGATATTGAATGACATTCCATCAAGAGCATGAGAAGCAAAGGACTGACTCAACCAGGCAGTGCCTACTTGGTCTTCTCAGTAAGTACCGGACATCTGACAGTGGTTACAGTCAGAGGAGGACGCTCTCTCTAATTCTGAATCATCCAAGTCCATCAACTGAATACAAGTTTTCTTTATACACCTTTACCTGGAAATGTTGGACAGCATTTGAGGGCCGTCTCTGCAAAACCAGTTACTGTGTGTGGTGTTCACACAGTGACAGATAGACACGCTGACAGAGACTGCTGTACATATTAACCTAATGCAATTAGAAACTTCAAAGTAGCAGCTTTTGGTAAAAACATAGAGCAAAATCAACATTTCCAAGATCATAGCACAGTTCTGTGATAAACATTTCAGAAATATTCTCACTTTGATCTATTTAATAAGGTCATCACGGGCAAATTTACACTTGTAACAATATTCTGGTGCATAGAAAAGCATGTGTTAAAGGTCGGCAGTCCCTAAATACAAAATGGATACACATTAAAGACACACAAAAAAAATAAATAAAAAACTAACTAGCATTAACTACAGCAAAAAGTGATATGCTTGCACCGGTGTGAACCTGACCACAGTCAAAAATAACACAGAAATTCCAAGGCACATTAAGACTGATACCTCTTTTAGTTGCATGTCTTGTTGGTGAAAGAATGATTCATTACAAAAGCGAGCATGCAGATTTCTGAACAAATTTTACACCAGCAATATTATTATTGTTTATATTTAATAGCTGGTTCTTTAGCATAAACACATCGAAACATATTATTTTAGCTTCCATTCATGAAATTAAGAAGAATTTAAAAAAATAATAAACAAATTGAAGCCTAACATACAGATTGTTATGGTAAGTTATGGCATCAGCTTACAAGATGTAATGGAAATCATAATGCTTGCAATCATGTGGTAATTATAACGTTGCTACTTCTAGGTATTGTTTTTCTTTGATTTTGTTATGTGCTTAGAAGAAGACATGAATTTGTGTTAATCTTACAGTGCCCCTTCCATGTTTATAGACTGAATACTGATCCAAAGTTCTAGAAGCTGCCGATATTGCACTTGCCGTCATGTATTACCAGTGCTCCTTCTGATATACCTATCTAAATACCTACTGTGAACGTTTCTGTCACCTACATGGCAAAAAATACCCACTGAACAACAACAAAAATGTACTGAATCTCTTCGGATTTATTTTAAATATATAAATACGCACACACAAAAGCTATCTCTTAGTATTTTCTCCTGAACTTCCATGCTCACAGACCTGAGAATGGTCTTTTTAAGTACGTGAAGAACTACAGAAGAGTGTAATTTTCCTAAATATTTCTCTCACTTAATGGAGGATTTCAGTTTGAAGGAGTTCTTAATGATGATCATGACAGCAGCACTGAAAGTATTCCAAGGTTTCCAGCAATGGTTCAAGGTTTCACCCTAATTGTCCCTGCTAAGTATGCCCTTCTTTCCAAAAGAAGTTGTAAAATTTACAAACCTCATGTGCTCATCTTGTCAGCCACAGTTCTACATTTATTTCCAAAAAACCAGTTGTTTCCTAAAATCAGGAAGGTCAATGAAGCATGCAAGCACATCCATATATAGTTTGGCTAATATATTTTAAAGGACTTGAAATTATGGCTTTCCGTGTTCTGAGAGTAGATGCATACAGGTACACCTGTTACAAGAGTCTTTTGGTGGTTTTGTTTGTTGGTTTTTGTTTTAATATTCAAGCTTAGGCTTTGAGAGCTCCAAGTGGTATGTTTTCTTCTTGATGTACTGATGCATTAAAAGGAATTATGCATATAAACTTGGCCACAGCAAAAAGAGATCTTATATCTTATACTGGCTGGATTTGATTATTCAGATAAAGTTTGTAATAAAATGAAAGCAGTGTCAGGAGAAAAAAAAAAAAAAAAGAATATTTAACTCCAAAGAAGAAGATTTTTGGTAATGAAACGTTTCCATCTGAAATCTTACACCAAAAGCAATTTGAATGGTCAATAAACTGCAGCTCCAACTAGTTCATAAATAGAGCAGACATATTAATGCCTGCCTTTGTTTCCTTCACCCTAGTACTGACTTACAGGCATTTCACTTATTCAAATGAAAGAACAAGGGTACTAGCATTGTGGGGACTCTATTTCATCTGCTCACTTAAGCTGCTGCACAGTAAAAGGAGCCAGACGTTTGTATGTATGAAATAAAATATTGGTCCCGCAACTCTATTGAAATGCTGCTGGGAGTGGGTTTAAACAGCAAGGAGAAATTTGGGAAGAAAGATAGCCAGGTTGAGAAAGGAAAAGAGAAGGAATAGCACAAAAAGACTGACAGAAGAAAAGTATGGGAACAATTTACACACAATTACATGTACTACTACTTAGTTACAAGACCTGCTGTCAGATGTGCAGAGCAGGACTTGCTACAGCTGGAGACATATTATTAGAAAATGACTGGGAGGTAAGATTCTGGCTTCTCAAAATGGTAAAACGCATTTATCACGTCTTAATTTCACTAAAGCCTTCCTTTTTGTCCTAACCGCTCACTTCCTGTGTGTCACTGAATAAGGCAGTGAAGCAGAAAAATCCAAGACCAGGACAATATCCCACTTGTAAAGAACTCCTTAAGGCCTGGGGGGTGGTCGGATGGAAGGTGTGGGGTGTGGGACACAGGTGCCATCACCCTGGAAGGAGGAATACCTGGAAATATAAGCAGTACAGCAATACATATATATATTTTAAATAAACTTACAATCATAGGCTGGGAATTCATACAAAAAGCAGACCGAAACACAAGCTGAAATATAGAAACACACAAAACACTTTTCAAGCTTCTGTGTGGAAGTGAACTGAGAGACGCACTCTCTGAGTTTCAGATGGAAACTAGTGCATTTCCTGAGACAACATCACAGCACATTATTTTACCAGTGGCCAAGCCATGGCCCTTGTGTGAGGCAGAAAATTTTGTCCAGGTGCAGAGCAGTAAGGGGGGGATATTTCTGGCTATTTATAAGTTAGAAGTTATTCAGCTGAACAAAGATTTTGCATTTAATTTGAAGCTGATTGGAAAATGTTATCGAGTTATCTCCTAACCAGATTGAGAAAACAGCAGCAAAATCAAATCATGGGGTGAGTTTCATGCTCTCTTATAGTAGTAGTTTAAATTTGTTAAAGTTAATGGTATCTCTGTTGAATTACATCAGCTTTATAGCTCTAAAAGAACATACTAGTAAGAACTAAAATGTTATCAGCTTATTATCAGTAATTTGCTTTTCAGTGGCTGCAAGGCCAGAAAAGAAGACTATTTTTTTTGACAGTCCAGTAAACCACACGGACTGATGTGCTCTCAAGAACTGATAGCTCAAAGAAATCAAAAGGCCTGAAACCCAAGAGATTCCTTGATGCTCCTGGATGTAGAAATAAAAGTCACCAGAAACAATCACCTTCATCTCCATGTGTTCTGAAATCAGCGATCATTCTTAAACACTGATCACAGTAATTGAAATCATAGACTATCCATTTTGTGGCCTGACTATTGCTCGATCTGTGCTAAAAGACCCCTCCTTGTATCTGCCTTTTCGTATGTGGAGTGGATTGAGAGCAGCAGATGTCTTGGTGGGCCACTGACTGCCAGTTGGTTTTGGATGGAGTTTCAAGTGCCAGCTTTTGCATTACAAGCCCTCAAGTGTCCAAACAGCATGCCTCCGAAACCATCGCTTCTGACTCAGTCAGTGCCATAAGCTACAATGAATTAAGGGTTGGGAATCAGAAAATCTCTGGGAATTTTACTTCCTGGAAGTACACCCCAGTTCCAGCCAGCTATAAGGCTTATGAGCAAAGTCTTTACATCTGTGCTTTGCATTACCAGCAAGCACAAATTCTTCCTGATATTTCATCCTGATGCTAACTGCCTTCACACGATTGCACAGGGATGATTCCTTGTAGGCTACTGCAGGGATTTGACACATATGGATGTGTGTACCCCAATCTTGACACAACGCTAGTCTTGCCAAAAATAGAATGCTCCCGGCAAAGCAATTCCTTGAAAAGTACATTTGGAAGGAATAAGAAATGGTAATTAATTGCCTCAAATAAATACCTTTGGCCTGAGTAACAAACCAGTTTGATTATACAAGGAAGAAAAACACCTTCCTAGCTTATGGGTAACCCAATTCATAAAGTTGAGCAGGGAAAAAAATGTAATTTTTTTGCTGTCTTGCCCTCTTCTTCCCTGTGAATTGTATGTCATGAAGGCTTTAGCTGACTTACACATGCAGAGAGACAAAAGTCAGCTGAAGAATATCCAACTTTCCCTCCCTTTGCTGCAAGTCAGAAGGGAGCAACATGGGAACCAATTGCCTTGAACCTTTCAAAGAGGAAACAGAAATGTTCTTTCCCTTTGCTTATACTTCACAGTGAGAAAGGCTGTAGGAGTGAACTGACAAAAAGGAGAAAGCCTAATTCCTACCCTCTAGGCAACCGACTATTGTTGCAGGTATTTGAAAAGCAGATGAACAAAAGAGGCAATGGGGACTGGGTTTTGTGCAAATAAGATGGAAACTGAGAAAGTTCTACTGTCTCCCACTAAAGGCATGTTGTTATAAAGATTACTTAAACATAGAGTATCACATATTTCACATACAGTTTGGCCTTCCTCACCAGCTTCCCTGGGGCCTCACTGATCTCTAGCCTCCAAAGAGCTGTGACATTCCAACCTGACCACCTGAATGCCACATGCCATTGAATTCTGTCAAGCAACTGCTGTACCCAACCTAATGATTCCCTGGGGTATTGCTATAGGGCTTCCCACAGGTACAACCTCACTTTCCCATCTACCAGCTCTTCACAGACACCACATTAGTTTAATCGTGAGCATCTGATAGCCAAATGAGTGCTGCAGAAGAGAATGCCTGACAGCTCTCTACCAATTTTCACCCATATGGACCCAGTAAAACCAACAAGTTTACTCAAACTTCTGTAGCACAGAATTTGGCTGAACCTTTTTCTTTTCTACTGCATGTATTGTTGTATCTGACCATAGCAAATCAACACAATGTGATTAAGAGCAGCTAGTTTATATCAGAAATGTACTAAATACCCGTATGCTATACATTGCACACATTGTTAGGTTCCTTCCTGCTCTGTATGCACATTTTAATTAGGTGAGGAATACCTGTGTCAAATTTATCAATGTTATAAACCCTCTGACTGCAGTGAAATTACATCCTTGATTTGTGTTGTTCACAGATGGCTTTTTATGGCTAACAGTGTTTACTTATTTATCCTGAAAAAAATAATAATCTTCTTTCATTTACATTGATTTGCCCAATTTTTCCAGGAGGGAAATACAATTAACCACAAATAAGAGGAAAAATTTCAAAGTTGACTGATGAGATGCTGTTTTAAGACACTCAGTTCAATTACACTAAAAGCATTCTCTCTTTGTTACAACAGCACTTCCAAAATAAAGCCTGAGTTGCAACAGAAGTAATGTGAAAAACTCAACCAAAGCCTGAGGAAGGATTTCCCACATATCATGTCTTCCTCTAGTGTGCAGCCATCACTGCTAGACACAGATAGCAGAAATTGTTCCACAGAATGGTTTCTACAGTACAATAATGAAAAATATTAACAAACTCTTAATTACTAAACACATTCCCTCAAAAGTATGTTTTTAAAAAACAGAAATAAAAAACTTGGGTCTTAGATACTGAAATGACTGCTAAAGTCACGATAATAAGTATCCTTAAAAAGGGAATTCACGATGGCGATTGGTTTAAGGCAGCTGGTCTGCAGGATTATGCACAACATCAAAGCTAACTTTCTGTTCTGACTCAGAGCATCCTTTCCTTCTCTGCACCAACTGTAGAAGAGCCCAGGAAAACTAAGTTAGGAGAATATCCAGAGAAGTACTGCTTTGTGCTTGCTGAAAACCAAATACAGGACTAGAAAAAAAATAAATTGATTTGACTCAACACAGCCACTTTTGTGTTGTTACTTTTGGTAAGATGTTCCTCATTGGAGTCTCTGTGCATTACTTCTTCCTTGTCTCCCCAGGTGTCAAGATATGCTAATATGTTTGAAAATCTGTGCTTAGGTCCTAAACATTAATCCAAAATGCACTAACTGAACAATTCCTTTGAATTGAATTGGTTTGGAATTAGGCCCAATAAGCTGCTCTACTTTCAAAATCATAATAGAGGACAGAATTGACTAGTACCAAAGTTTATTACACAGCCACTGGACACAAATGCATTCAATATAATCAAGTTGCTACTTCTCATATTTTAATTATAGGAGAAGCATTGTAAAAGTCAGAATTCCATTAAAAACAGGCAGTTTAACAAGACCTAATAATAAAATTTTTATCAATAGGAATATTCAGAATTAACTTTCTGTGTACAAATTAGGTTTTAAATAGCAGGTTCATTCCTCTGGTGATCTAATTTAGTTTTTGGTATAAAACAAATGCTTCAGACTCATAAAAAACCTCCTATGGTAAATTTTTATCCCCAACGTTTTCCAGCTGGTCTCTAATACCTATTCCTAATTGTACTTGTTAAAAAGTGGATTTATGAATCTCAATTAGACTGGTTTTACTTATCCTACAGCAATTTTCAGTACCAACCAAGCCCATTTCAAGATAGAAAAAAAAGTTTTATGTGGATGACAGAATAATTATGAAAATAAAGAAGAAAATGCCTTTTATACAACTTAATTCTTAGTAATTCTATTTCAATAATCCAAACCAGAAAATACAGCATCTAATAACCATTTGGGGAACTTTGTTCATTCCACAAGTTACAAGGTACTTTTATTACCAGGATATTCAGCTTTGCTTGCATGTCCTACTGTGAACATAAAGATTTACATCATTCTCAGTGAATCTATTTTAATTTTCTTTGCAAACTTAATATCCTGATTCAGCAAACTATTGAGATACAAGCTTAATTCTAAGCACACACTGAAGACCTTAGTCAATGTAAATTTTCCTGAATTCATGCAGGGCAGCTTCTGCTAAGTTGTTAAGTGCACGCTTATCTTTATGGTTTAATGTCACTAAACCTTCAGTGGGCACTGAGTTAGCAATTTACCCAAATATTTTGCTGAACAACGTTTTGTGTTGTGAAGGATGTGTTACAATACACCCTTCCAAAACAACGGGTTCCCTCTCATGACTAGTATATACCCTAAGACCAGTTCTCACTTGACCTCAGCATAAACATAGACTATACAAAAGTTTCTGTCACCTTACTTAGAAATGGATTTTTAAGTAGAGCCTTCACATCCCATCATGTGCAGGACCTAGGATAGGGTTTTGCAGTTAGGGTAAAGATATTAAATAACATCAGCCATACCTTTGCACGAGTCTTACCCATCACCCACAGAAACTTTCTGAAGAACTTAGTAAAAATGACTATGGATCTGCTGTGCCAGATTTATGAAAAATCAAAGCTTATACGGTTCAACAGGAAAAAAAAAGTGACAAACTATTATAGACTGGAATATATCCCATTATATGAGAAGAAATTTCTGCTACAAACACATATTTTTTCATTGCCGAGTCTCCTACAACTTTCCCAGATGGCCAGGTAGTGGCTGTTCCTTGGGGGTCACCATATGCGCTACAATTAGTGAGTCATGTCTCTGATTAACATTCAGATCTCTGACAAACGTCCATGAAACCAGGAGACCAAAACCCCTATGCATCAAGCAGTAAAAACGGCTCTTTTCTGGCAAATTCTGACACCTAATTACACCTAATGCAGTCACTATGACCATTCTTCTTGTACACCACTTCTAGCCAAAACAACAAACCAGGCTGACTTATTCCTGCAAGTTTTTATTCATTGCTAGGCTGAATATAGACCAAAAAATGCTATTTTTACAACATTACATCACAACATTGTCTTGTTGTTGCTGCCAAACATTTTGGCTTGAAAAATAGACTTCAGATATGTGTTAAGTAATGTACAATAAATTATCATCCAAAAGAAAAAAAAAAAAAAAGAGAAAGAAATGCTAAATTGCATGCAAACCTCTGCTCTCTGCACAAAACAGTTAAGATACACCTGCTGTCCACTCGACATTTTCCTTAAAAGCTGCTGTGAAAAAATCAAACTTCTCCCCAGAAGTATTATGATTGAAAGTAGCAACTTGAAAACAGCAATGTTTTTATGGGCTCCTGTGAAGAGGATTCTCCACTGCTCAGTAGGGTGAATCCAACCTTCTCAAAAAATACTGATCCCATTATTCAGTTTTGGTAATTAAAATGTTTTCTAAATGATTGTTCCCCAGCAGGAGGAAATTGATTAATTTTAATGCATTATTGTATTTTAGCACAGAACAACTTTCCCCCGCCCTTGTTCCCACCATTCCCACCATTTGCAGATGAATTATTTAGACCTGAAGATTTGTCTACTCTATTTGACATGAAGCTTTAGGGAGTGAGTAGAGAAGCCCAAAGAGTGCCTCTTCATTTGCAAGTTCAATTTCTTTCTATTTGAATATTGATTAGCAGGGCATATATCTTGAGGAAGTAGTTTGGCTAAGAGATCATAGATCTAAAAAATATGACTAACAGAATTCACATATTTAGAAATGCATTCAGGATTTTCAATATATTCTTCCTCTTAAGTGCTTTTTTTCCCCTTTTTAAATTAAACCACAAAATCTTACTTAATTTAAATATCTTTGAATAACACTATAGGTAGTGTTTACAAATGTAGTGCCTCTTCAGAAACACAGACCCGTTGACTTCAGTCGACTTTCAGTTATTTGGTTATTAGTTGCTCACATGAGTACAAAAAAAATGAGGCAGCAGACATCTGGATAGTTAACTTCCAACATTGGTTCTCAAAATTAGATCCTGTCCCACCTTTTTGAAGGTGCACAGTTTACAACTCTATAACAGCAAGTAATATTTTAAATAATGAAAACTATTTTGTGTTTGTGGTCATCTTTAACAGTGTTTTTAAGTTATGCAGAATCAATGCTGATACAGATGACCTAACACTAAGTATTTTTGAAATGGTGTTTCTGCTCTTCCCCCAGATTTTTTGACCTTTCTACAAAGACTTCTGCTTGATCACAACTTAGAAGAAAAATCCAAAATGATTTTATCAATCAATAGAAAATTTGCTTACATATCCAGATCTATTTGCAAGCAGGCTTCAGGTAGATGAGAGAAGTGATACATATCCAGATCTTCTTGCAGAAAACTATCACCATCCAGTTGCACAAAATATAGTAATAAATGAGAACAGAACTAATTGGCTTTGGACTTGCTAGCAATTGACAGCAGTAACTTCCACAAAATTAAAAGGGAAATGAGCAGGGTAGACTGGTCCATAGCTAATAAGAGACTAAATTCGCTGAGGGATGCGCAGAGCATTAACAAGACTTTGCACAGGATCTTGGAACACTCTACAAATATGCTAAGATTAAAAAAATATCAGGAGTATTAGTATTCCCAGGAAATATAATGCATTGATATTAGAGTGAATCTTTGACAAAGCCAAGAACAGGCTTCATCTTTCACGATTCTGTAACACATCTCTTTTTCTGGCAGTAGACTTATCCAATAAACAACAGTAAGCAGTACATTTATTACTTAATATCAAATTCACAAAAGTGCTCAAAGGTCCCAAGCAGAATGAAGGCCTATATATTATGTAAAGACATCCAAAGAAACTGTTTGTTCTAAAAAACTTACTGTCCTACATATATCTGATGAAAGTCTCATTTTCAAAAGAACAGCAAGACTTCAGTGCAGCTGAATATCCCAACTGCTAGCACTTTCCATCATTGTGGACCTAGCTTGAGTTCAGATTTGAAACTCAATTCTGACAGAGGTAGCAAACAATAAAAGGTGATGTCCTTCATGCAGCAAAGCTTTGGATTTTTGTTACACTTGTGAGCAAAACAGAGGCTGTATTATATTTTTGGCATACACTGGACAGATTTAAGTCTTGCGCACAATTAAATAATAATAATAATATTACAGTATAAAGGAGACTGGTAGGAAGATCACCTTACTCTGTTTCCAAACAGCCTAATATCTGATGCAATTGAACAATTATTTTTAGCTATATGAAAATAATTCTTTCTCCATGATGAACTCATTCATAATAATGTAATATAAGAAAATACTTGTGTTAAAAGTGTGTGTATAGATATATATAGATATATTATATATATATATATATATATCTCCATGACAGGCAATATGCAACAAAAATCTCTTTTAATTCATACACAGATGTCTAAGTTAGCTGGAAAGAGAAAGTATCTGACTAGCAGCTGGGGTTAGTAGGAAATACACACATGCAAGCACTCCTTGCTCTGTGAGTTGATCAGATGGTCTGATCTGATCATAAGATCTTTCTCACTGTGACTTAAAGGATTTACCTGAAGTGACATACCTTTTTAAGACTGCGTTCTTCACACTGGTAACCAGAACAATGCATGAAAGCAGATGCACTAACCCTCACAAAAAATCAGCTCATAATGTACAATGTACCCTCTTAACTGATGTCTTTATGCATACTAACTTACACAGTTTCTTCTACAGAACATGCAAGAAAGAAAAATTACTTGTTATTTTTCCCACGCAATGTAATAAACAAGTGGTGTTCAAGTAACCCAAACTATGCAAAGGAGACCTTTTTAAATGGAAAAAGTAACCTTTCGGTAGAAAGAGTCAATGTTCCTAAATGGGTTCACTGAAGTAAATCCAGTGCTAACAAATCTATAATGCTGTCTCTCAGCTATGGCAAAAACAAAATAAAACAGAAGCAATAACAAGAACTTTAGTTGTGTCTTCTTGTGAATTCAGTGTCTGTGGAAGAACATTGGGTAAGTTTGTTCATTCTTTAGTTACAACTACCAAGTATTCAACTCACTGCAGTTTTTGTAAGATTATACCCCTAACTTTTTGAAATGCGTGTCTAAAGATAAATCTACATACCCAAATACTGTCCTTTCAGAAGATTGATGTCCTTCTTTCGTACTACTTCCTTTTCAGGATTAAGTCAAATTCCTTTAACTGTCTTCCTAACTCTCTCTAGCTTTTCTCTTCACTGCTGTCACCAGTCCACTCCCAAACACCAACAAAGTACCTGTTGACTACCAGATCCTCAAGAAAAACCTGGAAAGCTGCCACTGAAGGACACCGCTGAAGCCAGGCACAGTAAATTTGGAGAGTACCAGGCTGGTGGTAACCATTCAGAGCAGAGTGTGAGCACACAGGTAGCAGAGTTTGTTAAGCTACAACGGTCACACTGAGGCCGTGTTCCTTGATGAAGTAGGGACGCAGCACAGAGACACCAGTCCTTCTACCTTTCTGGGTGCTGCTTCAAGCACAATTCAGCAGGATGCAACAATTGGGTCCTAAAAACATCTACCTATCCCTTCAAGTAAATACAGGGTGCTAGGTAACTGCAATTTTCACTGCAGCAGCACTTTTTCAAGCTCAGAATGCATATTTGCCTTTGTCAGCATAGTCTGCAAATCCGTAGGCTGTGTATGAAAGTCAAAGCCTATTTCATTCTAGAGTACCTGTGCAAACACATCTTTTACAGAAGTCAACAGAACTTTAAGTCTATATTCTGCCTCCTCATTATTTTAACTAGAGCGAAGAAGGAACCAAACAACATGCAGAATATGTTCAGAAAGCAACGACCTAAAGCAAAAAGGCTGACATCCTTTCCTTCCTTCTTTCCTTGCTATTTCCCATAGACCACAGAGTTCTAGCTGCAGAAGTCCTACAGCACCAGTTTTCTGGACTTCTGGAAGCTTAGAATGGAGCAAAAGGATTGGATTGTAAGTGTTCTGTTTTTTGAATGCCTGTATACAGAACAACTTAAATTTAGTTCTCTACTACACAGAGAATACATACTGTAAAATTGTCCTCTGACAAATATTCTGGCAAGCTTACTTCAAGAGGAGAACTTTATCCTTAAGATAAAGAGAACACTAGGGATAAGACAAAAGAAGGACCAGCAGGAAAATAAGAGCACACAGACAAAAAAAATCAGCTGCTAAAAAAAAAAAATGGGAGCATGTCTGAATTATCTAGAAGCCATCAACTTTAAACACTTTAAAACCAACGCAACAGCATCCTGCTAACTGCTTCTCCTTTCCCCTCTTTCTCCTTCTGCCAGGCAAAGCGATTTTGAACACCATGCACAGAGCTGATTCTTCACTTTCCCATCCCCACTTAACTCGGGTATTTCTGAGGTGAGCCTTTTATCTGTTGTTGAGTTTTATTTAGTTGTCTTGTTCTCCCCTCTTGTTTATCTAGTTGTGGTTCTTTTTCTTACTCTCTTCTATATATAAGAGTGACTTTCTGTATTATTTCTACCCACACACCTCTGCTTGCCAAGCTATTTTCCATTGCCTTTCTTATTTAACATTGTTTGCCCCCTATTCAGAGTTCCCACATATTTTTCATTTTACAGATCAGAGCAAAAGGAACAGCTCTGTTTTCAGACTACACTCTGTTCATCCACAAACAATCACATGGACCATATTTGAGAAACAAATTTCACTTCCATTTTTATCATCCAAGGTGATAAAATCTAAGTGGGAAAGAAAGATGAAGAAAAATAAAACTGTTCAGAATGCCCATGGATTGGAATGGACATACCACGTGCCTCAACTGTTAAAAGCACCCACTGCATTCATTCGGTTTATTAACAGATACTTCACTATCTTCTGGCCACAAACAGCAGATGGTATTTTGTCATTTGACAGACCTCGGTTTACATCAGTCACAATGCCTGCCCTAGAGTTTGTAACCCAGTGCTAGGTAACAAGTGGCTGGATCCTCTTCTGCAACAGACAGTACTGTGAAAATGAGTCTCCTTCCATCTGCAGTTTACAAATCTTTCTGTATATTTGACTACCATTATTACAAATGAATGTTTTGTAAATATAATTTACTACTGTTTTAATTTCTGTGACTTATTCCCAGTAGCCCTCACTGCGGAGACTGTATCTAATCAATCCTCAATTACTATGCAAATATATCCTATAGGCTACTGATGTCTTTCCTTTCAAACACTTAATACATAATTAATGACAGCTATAACGGCACCAAAGACTAAATGAAAAGAACTTCTCTCTATAATTCATACTTACCACCACTAAAGAAGACTGATTTGTTGGAGTACTTATTCAAGATTTTTGCAGTCTTCTGGAAAAGTGATTATTATTAATTCTAGTCAGCGACTGCAGTTACTGGACTTTGCTCCTCAAAACAGAGCTCTACATAACTAAGCGTAACAATGTTTCCTGTCCTAAAATTACCGGGAAGTACTTAGGGTTACATCCAAAAATCCTCAATCTCAGAAAGCTTACAGAAACCTTAAGCCATTAACAAAAACATCACTTTACCCTTCACACAAGATACGTACCTACATGCAGAACTCTGTCTAGCTTTAACACTGTAACTTTGTCAAAACCTGCGATACCTAGATTAAAGCTCAGAGCTACAAATGATAATCTTCAAAATTGTTCATTCATTCACAACAAACTTTTAAAATACAAATAAGATGAAAACAATGCATTGTTATGAAGTACGAGATTAATCTCGCTTGATTTGACTAATCTGAATGTTAGGTACCTGGGCTGCTCTGGTCTGCCAGTCCCCTTTGGAGGAGGAAGGGGCGCAGACATCCTATCCAGAAGGCAATTCATCCTAAAGATGATACCTACCATCTGCAAAAACAAGCCTCCAAATGTCTACTAAGCAGTGTTTCTTTGCAAAGAGTTATAAGACTCACCTTTCTCTAGAGTTACAGGTTGTGACTAGTCACATGGCCTCCTGTAGAAGGCAACGCGTAATAACAGTGAGAAGTAAATTCTCTGATACTTGAATTGTATCTATAAAATAACTGATTGGCCCTGTTTGGGTGATAAAATGCCTCCCTGAAATATGCAGAAAAAAGAAAATTAGAAGAGGAAAAGGGATGAAGAACATTGTTACATTGGACATTTTTACTAAGTTTGAGAAATGGTAGGTGTTGTAACTTTAATGGTTTTGATTTGCCTTATCCATTTCAACACACACAAGTTAATACAATTTCAAATTAATCAGGCAGCACTCCTTTAAAGTGATATTTACAGCTTTTACATTTAAATGAAGGAAAAAAGTATAATTTATACTATAATAATGCCATATACAGTGTCATTGTTTTAATTCTTTAATAGAATTAAGCTAGCTGTGGCAAGTAGATAAAAACCCTTTGAATAGTGAAACATTGCCATAGTTTGTCTTGTCAAGGCTTCTGCTTCTAAGAATATTTATGATTTTACTGTTCTTTGAGAACATAAATGACATAGCATGTCAATGAGAGACTTTCAAATCTCAGTCTGGATAATTCCATCCAGAACTAGAGTATAATTCAGACTCCATCCCCAGATAACCCCAGCCTTTCTCCCTATGCTGCTAACAGAGGATGTAACACCGGACTTTCTCCCAAGGAACATGTTCTTTACCTTGGGCTAACCCCCATGACTTCTCCAAGACCGCATGGAATGAAAATGAATGCAGCATTTCGTTGTGAATTAAGAAAGCACGAATCAGACTCCAGTGTACAAAGTGCAATGGCAGTTTTCTGGAGTGGCTGCCTGTCAAGTAGGTAGTAGACTATGATGCACGACTCATTTGACAAACTGAGTGTCAGTGAAGTCACCTACCAGTGTCCTATGCTGCTACCAAAGCATGTTGGCTGCTAAATGACTTTACATTCTTTTTTCTTTTTCTACCAAGCTTATTTTAGAAAGGTTGTATATCAATCTGGAAAGTGCTGTGAACATGATGTTATCATAATGGTACCATATGCCAGTCGACTACTTACAAATCATCCATGCTTCCCTCACTTGGTAGATTTTAAAAGCATGATAAAGAACTTGATTCTCCTCATGCTTACACTGACTTTATATCAGTATACTTCCACATTTTACACTTTTTTTTTTTAAAAAAAAAAAGAGAGAGAAAAAAAGAAGTGTACCAAAGCCTCTGCTTTATAAAGACTCTTAATATGTCTCTGTCAAATGACCGCCTTTGTCAAAACCAGACATTAGTATTAAAGATTCAAAACCTATGGAAAAGTAGAATATGCTCCACAATCATCTTAACCTGGTACGGAACCTACAGAAGCAGGTTGCATCCATTAAGCTTTGGAGCTTTCAATTTGCTTTCTTGTTCTGGTACCTTAACAAGGCAACTGAGAATTCCATCTTAAACTTTCTCTGTAGCTTTTTTCTTACTTTGTTCCAGAGAAAGCAGATTTTCATGTGTTCACAACACTTCATAAACCTTCCAAAAAGATCCTGTACCAAAAGACTTATGATAACAACAGGTAATTAGTGAGAGTCTAAATCTTAACAAGGAATCCAAAAAAAGTGTTCAAGGAAAAGTTTAGCTCCATACTTCAACTTAAGAGAACCTGTATCCATTTTACTCATATCTACCAGTGAAAGTTAAAAAGGAAAAAAAAAAAAAAAAAAAAGGAAAAAGGTTGTTCACAAATTTCACACTTGATTAACCTTTAGGCTATCATATTCTGGCAGTTGTCAAGTACCTTTTTAACTCCTCAAAATATTTCTCAGTGACTATTAGTGCTCATAGAATGTGTTGGGTTGAAAACCCTAGAAAATGAAGTGCACAAAGTCACAGCACAGAACTATTTTCACTCAGCTACTGTGTCTTACTCCTCTTCCAGACAAAGCAGCTCTCTAGCAGTGAACATTATTTCAGCCTCATGCCCATTCACTCATTAGCCTCTCTAGTCAGTCTGTTACTAAGGGAAATTCTCAGCGCCAGTTCTTACTGCAAAGGAAGAAGTTAGGCCTACCAGTTCTGGTCTTGTTTGCAATTGGGTTCAAGTTGGATGTGCTCTTCTTTCCTGCTGCATTTCTGCAAGCAGGCTAAGTGGTGACCTTCATCTTGTATCTCTCTTCCTCTCTTAGAAAGAAGCTTTCATACAAATTTCAGTACTTTCCCTTTAGAGCAGCAACAGACAGCAGAAACTGCCTGGAGGGCTTAGAACTACCGCGCATACACAAGTGTTTGTAAACACACGTATCTTAGAGAATTCTGGATTAGTCTTTGGATATCCTGACTGAACACCTTAGACTCTCTGGGCTGTAGCCCACTGTTTTGCAGCTACCCATTCTGATCTTCACAACGGCATAGAACATTGGCTCTTCATGAATCTGGTATATAATCATTAATTCCTAAAATACCAATCCCATTTTGTAAACTCAAACAAAATTCCTTCCCTCTATACACATACACCAATTGTACAACGCTCGCAGGAATCACATAAGTATCATATGGCAGGATTCATCTGGCAGGCTTTAAAACTGATTCTGTTTGGGATTTGCCTCCTTTGAGAGTAGCTCTTAATTTTCTACAAGCTTTTTTATATATCTCTCCTTAACATACAGGACTTCCTCACTGAGGTTCCAACCAGTTTTGTGCTCAGAAAAGAACCAATTGCTACTGCAGTACAGTCAGCCTGCACAGTGAACGTTTTTTTCATCTTTCCCATTAAGATCTGAACAACCTTTTCTTAGGGGTAACCCATTTTTTAAGAACAGTAATTGTAACTATTTCCTTAGTCCCAGATTTTACATATGAGTCATTTTTGGTAGTATGTGAGATAGCCAGGGAAGGATTTAGATGCCTGAACATGGATACCAAGTGGTACCTGAACATGGATACCAGGGCATCAGATACGACATAAGACTTGCGGGACAACTGAATGCTGATGAAGCAACAACTAGAGACCAGACAGGTTACCACAGAGAACCAAAGATGACTGAGTCCTGAATCCTACCTGGAACTACAGTGAGGTCCAAAGTCCATCACCATCAATGGAGAAATTCCCAGTGATTTTGGCTTTGAACTACAGCCAGACTCTGATTCTTGCAGTGTTACAGCTTCCTTTGCAAGCATATGCAAGGGAGAAAGGGGCTGTGTACGTAAAGCCCCTCGGTGTCTCTCAGCACTCCTCTGCAAGATGCACCTAGAATTGACGTATTTGCATGAAATGACAATCGCAGGGAGGTGTGTAAATACGTAATTCAAACCCACGGTGGTACAGATGGATGGTTTGTGGGAATCCATCACACACTATGCACCTGAAAGTACCTGAAAGCCAACAGCAAGCATACAGGTTGGAACTCTTAAAGTGTAAAAACAGTGCAGGCACCACAATTCCCCATTCTCCCATGCTTCCAGCCGCCATGTTTCAATAAATAAATAAATAAATAAATAAAAGAGCTTATAGTTTTTATATAAAGTACCTGTGAACTGTATGAAGTCTCCATTTAAATTCCTGCCCCAGAGATTTGCACAGCAGTGCCACCAGAAGTAGTAATTACATCGAAGCTTTTTAGTATGCAGCAGTATGCAGCACTTCTCTTTTTAAGCTGAACAGCCATAGTAGTATCATAAATATTATATTTAAATAGTAGCCCAAACCACATGGTTTTGAAAACAATAACGAAACACATGCTTTGTAGGAACACAGAATTGGAAATGATTTCACAGACAAGAAGAAAAGGTTTGCAAGAATTGTGACCACACTATGGAGAAATAGTTGTACTGGAAAGTACATTCCCAGTTCCAAGACAATTAACTGTATTCAGAGATTTATAGTTTTGCTGCATGCATTTGCTTAAATACTAAGTCTGTCTAACATTTAAAGCATGATGAATTATTCCAAGTAAAAATGGCTGAATGCCCCATTCATAGTAAATACACTCACAGACACTCAACTTAGTGGAAGACAGCAGTGACTTCTATTTGATGTTTTGACCATTACAGTATATTTAATTGAAAAAGCAAGATATCAAATTAATCCTTTTTCAACAGCTAAAATATAGGGACAACAGAATACATCATAATATTTTATATTTTACCTTAGACATCTTTTTTGATAGTTTGACTAAGATTATGTGATTTTATAAAATAGATGACAACACAGATCCCCACATGACTGCTTTCACTGCTGCATATGTCGAAACACTTTTGCCATACAACTTTTACAATTTCACATTAGATTTACTTGGCTATTAACAAGAAGCAGAAATAATAATAATAATAAGAATATAAACAGTTTGAACATTGAAGATGTCCTAATAAATAAGAACTCATGCACTCACACTGAAACTAATTTTGCTAACATACATCACTACCCGTAAACACACATGCTTATTAATATTTACTATCCTAATGCAAAACCAGTTCAGGTGCCTCACGCTAACTTTAACAGACTCCACACCAGGTCTGATGAACATAAACTTACTTTTAAGCTTTTGCAAGACCAGATGCTCTAAACGATCACATCGAATCCTATGAGGAAACTGATTAGCTGATTTATTCGCCTTTATTTAGCACTACTATCAGCACAGCAAGAACCCATCCAACAGACTTTACTCCGAGAAGGAAAACTTGTGGAATTTAATAGCAAAGCAGACATGTAAGAAAGTCCAAACAGAGAGGGACAGACAAGCTTCAGATGCACTCTAAGGGAACTCTGACTGTTTAAGAAGGATTTGGTCTTAGACTTGGGTATCCCAGAAGAAACCTCTACAAAACCAATTAGCCCCATAACATGAAATTTTCCATTCACGTAACTGAGATCTCCATTACTGAAATACGGGACTGGGCGTTACAGGAGGTTCTCTCCTGCTTGCCTGGATATGGAAGGCAGACAGGCTGCTACATTCCAGTTAATTCATAACTCATACGTTACATATTTATGTTCTAAACCAGGTGGTCATAAAGATACGAACTGGAGGCTTCCTTTTAGTTAACTCCGGACTTCTTCCTGCTAGGGGTTAGCCCAAGCCTTTGCAGTATTTAGCGATCGCAGGGTTTATTTAAACCTCCAGCCCCTGTGATACTTCAAAAGATTGGCTGCCCTGCTTTCACAAAACATTGATCCTCTGTCCACCTCTCAGGGCCACGCAGATGCCCAGTGCTTGCAGACGGATGTTGATAACCGCAAGCATCAGAACTCAGGGCTGTCACCTGAGAATCTCAGCAGAGCACTGAAGGATGCTGGTGCCCTGACATTCCCAAACTTCTCCCTCCTTGTTAGCAACCATCTGGCAGAGTGGCCAGATCCCTTCCTAAGCAAACGAAGGGAATGTATGGCAGCAGTGAGCAGCACCAGTGAGAGCATGGTTACACCAGTTCCCAGCCTCAAGGAACGGAGGTGTCACTCACAGAGAGCATCCTACAACTTCTCCCTTGTGCCTCTCCCTACTCCCAAGACTCTCCACCGCGAGCCCTGTCAAGTACATGCAAGGGAAGCAAGGCGACCCCAAGCAGCGAGGCAGCAGCCCGAGTCCTCTCGCCCGCGCAGAGCAGCAGTCCGAGGGCAGGGACAAGCGGGGACAAATGTGTCTCCCACAATCAGAAGAAAGTTCATGCCAACACAACACCCCATTAAACCATGCGATGTGGGGGGAGGAGGAGGGGGGTTCTGGGAGAAGCGCTGATAGGGGAGAATCCTAATACAGCCGTAAGGTTTCCCCTACGCACATCTCTCCTAGATCATCACTTCCAAAATCATCAAGGAGAGCGCACCAAAGGCTTGGGGAAAGGGACAGAAACGGGGACAGCTAGCGAGAGGTCGCTCCCCCGGCCCCAACTCGTGCCGGGTGCCTGGGCAGCAGCAGAAGGAGCTGGGGAGGGAGCTCCAACCGTGCAGCCAGAGGGTGCCGAGCAAGCTCCTTGCCCCGCGGCGGCTACGCCGGGGACGAGCGGGGCTCGGGGGCCGCAGGCAGCGGGGCTCCGGGCCGGCTTTCCCCGCAGCGCCCGTCCCGACTCACACCTACCTCGGCACCTCGGCGGGACCGGGGCCGGCTCCCGGGGCTGCGGCGGCGGCTGTGCGGCGCTGGGGAGGCGGCGAGAGGCGGCGGAGCCGAGCCGGGGCTGCTGGCACGGGGAGCGCGGTTCTGCTGCGGGGGGCTCCAGGCGCCTCTTTGGCTCTGTTCGGAAAGTTACCGCGGCCGCACGACCCACCTTAAACCCGCCTCCCCGCAGGACCCGGGGGAGGGAAGGAGGAGCGGGGAGGAGACGGGGGTGGGGGCTCGAAGCCGGTCCGGCCCCGGCGCAGCACCGAGGCGCGGCAGCAGCTCCGGGATGCTGAGGCCGGCTCCGAGAGCCGAAACTTTCCCGTTTCCCGTGGCGCTGCCGCTGGTTTTGGGCTTTTTCGCTCGTTCGTGGTTGGGTCGGCAGCTGGTTGTTTATTTAACCATTTATTGTCGGGGAGGGGAGGCGGGGGGAAGCAGCGTGATCTAGTGCCGGAGCCTTCTGTTCTCTGATTTTTTTATATATATATTTTTTTTCCTTGTCCTATTCAATGAAAACACTGTAAATAGACTCAGGACAAAGAATCAGACTGACGCCCTGGCATCCCAAGGTTGCACCCGAGCCGTGCATGTGGAAACGAGGAAGCAAACTCTCTAGCTGAGGCTGGAACACTTGGCGGCTCAGCAGAGGGTAGCTGAGAAAAAACCAAGGGTCCCTGCCTCCTGCAGCTGAAAGAACGGGATGTCCAGAGCAGACCTATCAAACTCCTCGGATGTGCTCAGTGGGAGATCATGCAAACTTCTGGACCCGTTTCAAGGTGCCTCGGTTTGCAGCTCCACGCATGCATCCATTTGCAGGGGCATGCAGCTGTAAGCAAACACAGAGACGCTGGCTAGTGCCGATGCCAGGCAAGACCAAGCAGATGCTAACAGAGAAAAGCACGATGGAAAATCTACCTCTTGTCTAGCATCCTCTACCGTCCAGAGGATCTGCCCTTGTATTGTCAGATCGACTGCACCACTGCTATTTAGGGTTGCTCAGTGACACTGGATGCTCAAAGAGATATCAGGCAGGGAATAAATCACATCCTATGGCTGCAGTTTCCTTCCTCAAAGATGTACCAGAAGTTATAAACGTACACTAAAAGTCTTTAGATCAAAATATTTGTGACAGGCAATTTTAAAAGCTGCATCAACTTAGCATAAGACTGGCTAGGAGCGAATCTGGTACAGTCTCTTCAAGATGAAATGTTCTATTGGTGTTATGTACTATTTCTGATAATTTTCTAATGAGAACAATAACATTGGCCATGATCAGGCTTTTTAAAATTATCTCAGCATATAAGAAACATAAGACCAAGACCAATTTGATAATATAGCAAAATGGCTAATGGAACATTATGTCATTGTAGCCACACATTGGATCTCCACATTATACTATATTTTATGTACATGTGAGGCTGCCAAAATCCTTTGTCCTGTGCTGTGCATTTCTTGGTAACACGCCAGTACATGACCGCAGGTGATGGCAGAGTTTCAAATGGGATAGTTTGGGCCAGAAACGATGCACTGTTTCCACAAGGGACTCACTGCAACCTCCCAGCCTCCTGAAAAAAATCTCCACTCCTCCCCCTGCTTCTGTGCCTCCAGGTCCCTAACCCTCCCCTTGCTGCTCTGTCCTGGTTTGCAGCGCTCCTAAATCTTGCACCAGCCACCTAAACTGGGAGAAAAGGACAGTGAAGAACACGTGTGCTGGAAGTGACTGCTGGCTTACCCACTTTTCTGCAGACCCAGCTCCCTGCTTTTTCACTAGCTCCACAGGGCTATTTTTCTTCATTAGCTATGGTTAAGGC
The DNA here is from genome assembly GCA_011075105.1 of Heteronetta atricapilla. NCBI lineage: Eukaryota > Metazoa > Chordata > Aves > Anseriformes > Anatidae > Heteronetta > Heteronetta atricapilla. The sequence continues at coordinate 19,521,970 of CM021740.1, forward strand.
AACCTGACCAGGAGCTGCAGCACTACTGGTGCCTGAGGTCTATTCATCCCCATCCTTCCCTACCTGTTCTTAATCATTTTTTAAATTTTTTTTAGAAACATCCTAATAATGAATTTCAATAATGAATTAGCAATCGTGTTTATTATATTATTTTCAAAAATTAAAAAAATTAAATAGATCAAATTTGAACTAGATTTATTGAATAAAGGTAATTAGTTTTGTTGTTTGTATAAGAATATTAAAAGCACTAGTTGCTCCATACTGATGACATTGTTTGTGACTCAGCAGTGTCACCATTTTCCAGCTGGGGAAACTATTTAGCTTCCCTGATCTTTTCATAATGTAAGATGCCATCTGAAGTGCATGGAGACGGAACCAGTCTACATAAAATAATTCAGGCCAGCTTGTTGCTATAATTTTGTTTCTAAATGTTTTTTTTGACTTTCAAAGCTCTCTTTAAAACTTTCAAGAGAAGTGTCCTGTCAAACTACAACTGCCCTGAATGTCAAAAAAGATATTACACCGTTGCATGAATGTTTACAGATGTTTAAGACAAAGCACTCATTCCTGCTCTTCCTTCTCATGTAAAATCCCATACAGTTCAGCAGTTTCATTTGGAAATGGTAGTCCTAGTATTCTCTGAAATAGGGTTGTCTATTTGAAGGGCAGTAGACCATAGTATATTTCAATGCAACTGGTAACGTATGAGTTTTACATCTGAGGTCGACTACTACGATACTAATTTATTTTCAGTCTCTATTTAAATGCAACTGCCCTCTAAACAGAGGGTGAGTAAAAAAAACAACCAAACAAAACCCAACAGCATGAGATTGCATTACATTGATTCTAATTCAGTCTTTCTATTTTAAAAATGCACCATTTACAAATAAGAAGGTATTTTGGCTATTTTTGGCCTAGCTCAGAGTTATAACATCAAGTGAATCTTCAAGCTTAGCAAGATTCTTCCATAATTTAGAATGAGTTTTGAAATTCTGAAGGACAAAACAACCCTCAATTATTGGTACACAACCTCAGTTTGGTGAAATCGTATCTTTGGTTATTCCTATGCAACTCGAGCAGCAACGTGAAACTGAGAAAAGAATTTGGAGGGGAAAAAAGAAAAAGCAGGAGTGCATTACAGGAGTGACTCTGCAACAGAAAACTGCTTAATAATTCTGCTGATAAAGTGTGAGCCAGGAAAGAATTCATTTTTCTCTCCCAGAGCACAGCTGGGGTGACAGGACTTTAAAGAAGTGCAGCACTTTCACAAAGGTAAGCAGGTATGCCCTTCAGTACAGACAGACAATGGAAGTTTGAAAACAATGAAGTCACTGGGAGCTTTGCCATTGACTTTTGGGGGAAGCAGAAATTTACCCTGGGAGATCTGCTGAGTAAGGCATTGCCACTTGTACACGCTTTCTCTTCAAAGCCGTATCACCTTCAAGAGCACTTTTTACTGCTTCTATTTGCTTGCTTCTGCATGTCCAATTCAAAACTAGTTCCCATCCACTTTTACATTTTCCATATGTTCTTTTTGCTTAAAGGGGGGATTTGGCCTCAGAAAATTACACTACACAGAATCAGGTGATTGTAAATGCATCAGTTTTCAATACTCTGAAGTTATTGCACATTTAATTTTAAAGCTCAGGAAATTAAATATGCATAATTTGTGTCTGAAAGTATAATTTACTACTGAAAATAATGCTTAAAAGAGAAAAACAAAGCTTTTCAGACATAACATGACTTTTAAGTTTTTTATAAAGCCATTCTAGGTTTTAGTTTATGAATCATTCTGTTCCCTGCAATAATGTGCTGTCTGTGCAATCAGTGATGATAAATGGTACATAATTGTAAACTTGATATTGGTTTTCAATATTGAATTCATCATTCTGTCCTCTTAACACATATTAAATACTTTAAAGAATTTATGTATTTGTTTGATTTATCTGTGATTTTTTTTCCAATATGTAAAATTTATTAGTTTTCTGGTTTTTGAGAATCTAAGTGTAGACAACATCATTAATAATACTGAATAATAGTGTTGGCCTTATTTATGCATGACTCCCTTCTACAAATACAAAGTGTCCAAATCAAATACAAACATATTAGTTGTAGGCAGTATAGAAAATACATTCCTAACTAGAAACAATTCTGCATATGTTTTGTTTGACTTCCTTGATCTATCCAATAATAATTGCAAGAATTTATTCTCATTTGGAAGGGTAACGCCTGCATTCTTAGGACTCACATTTCACTTTCTTCAGTGACAGAATTGTTGACTAAGCTACCAAATTTGAAGAAATACAATACCCCAGTCTAAAGGGTGAAAAGCCTAGATACACCTCACAGTTACACAGACAAAATTAATTCACCTTTGTCAATAATGTGGACTCATTCTCACAGATATGAAGGTGCATTCAAATTGCTCCAGTACTCTTAAAAAACAGGTAATGAAAACAAAATCAGAAAACATTAATCCTGGGTAACACTACCAGAAGTATACAGACCAGTTCCAGCGGCTACACGTCTACTTCAAATAGATTCTAAGCACAAAGGACCTGATTCAATCATGTCAATTGTTTTTTTTTCCATGAACAAAGACAACTTTAGAGTCTTTTCCCCCATATACAACGTAAAAGGCACTGAAAATTAGTTAAAAACTGGCTAATGATTAGAGATTTTGAGTAAATCTTATCCCATATGAGGTCAAATTCTGCTCTTAATCATGTGTATGACCATCATTCTTAATCACTGCTATTTTTCTTAATCAAGGCATCTGCACTAGACCAGGACATGAAATTATTCTTTGTTTAGTATGGTGTAAATTTAAAAATAAAAAAAAGGATTTGGTAAAGCTGAAGAAAGTAATCATGCAATTATGCAAATGGGAGAAATAGCATTCATTCAACTGAACTATAGCTGATTACTTCAGGGAGAAATTTGATCTACTAACAAAAATAGCAAAGAAAGTCACAGCTATTACTCTTTTTATTATAGATGAAGCTGGATAAAAGGCCCATCTTTCACAAAATATTCAAGTGGAATTCCCTGCTGCAGGATTGCTGTGACAAACATTTTTGTAGTACGAAAAGATCAACTGTTCTGATGAATTAGGATAGCTTAAGCAGTTAAAATCGCTATGGTATGTTATGGTCCCCAAACTTCATAGCATAAATGCCAAGCTATCTGGAACACAGAAAGTTTTGATATGTAATTCTATATGACATGTATCAGGATCCCCAAGCACAGGCTGGCAACAAGAATGACATTCTGCTTTCATTTGAAGCACATGATATTGGTAAGTATTAGAGAAGGATATCCAAATAGGTTGACAATCACTCTAGAACATCTAAATTTTTATTAATACTTATGAGACTTGTGGATATGTGCTGAGAAGTGGAGATTGTTCACAACAACAAAAATATGAGAAGCAGATTATGAGAGGCAGCATATATAATGCAGAGTTAGTAGCGAACCCACATAAATCAGCCACAACTACGGTCTTTCTAGTGAAAAATCCTATGCAGATAGCTTCAAAAACTAGATGTTTTTTCCATCAAGAAAACACAGACTGCAACTCCAGCAAGAAACCCATTGCTTGCAACCACATCCTCACATGCTCCTTTTAAAAATTATAGGACAATTTACCTCTAAGGGTCCTGCATGTCTGCAGGACATTACCCTTAGTACTGGGTGAGTTAGAATCAAGGGTATGAGAGGATGACACCACCAAGCAGTCATCAAACATTTAGCAAACAGTATCAGCAGTATTTATACTTGAATAAAAAGTGGCACGGACTATTACCAAACTCTTGAGTTTGTCTGATCATCCAGAGAGCCATGCCTTAAAGGTGATGCACTTGCCTTTCCTTAAACCAGAAACAAAACTGGCAGGCCCAAATTGGATATCTGCTGGCACTGATGTAAAGCATTAACAGTGCAAGAGATCTTCAGTGAAGAGCGAGTGATATTAAGTACCAGAATTTCTCCTTCACTGAAACCCAAAGGCTGGAACAGCCATGAGCAAACAGAGCAAAAAAAGGGAGTAGAATCAGCAGCTAAAAGAAGGCTGATTCAATTTGTCTGCTTACACCAACAGAGATCCCTAAAATTCTGCTCCTTCACATGGGAAGTCAAGAGACTGCTCTCCCTTAGCAAATTCCCCTCTGAAGAGAGCTGACTGGAATTCCAAACGCAAGCAAAAGTAAAACAGAAAATAAAGGTAAAATAAGGACCAAAGCAGATAGAAATTCAGGTGACTGGCATTCTGAAATGAGTCCATGCGTTATACTCATTTATACCTTATTTATGCATACCTCTAAATATGCTGGGGCAAATTTATCATAAAAGTTAGCCAGTTTTCTTCAAATGGCCGTCTCCAGATAGCCATAATATTAAGGAGAGATCTTAAATCTGTATTAAATGCACTGTTACGTAATCAGTGCTTTTTGGACATGCTAAGGAACTCAAATTGCTATGATTCTTTTGAAAGAAAGTTTAAGTTCACTGGTCTTGTATTCAGTCAGAAGTAGGTTTTATTACAGAAAAATAAGACAAGATGAAATAAGCTGTGAATTTATCTTCATGATGGACTTCTACCCTGAACTTTTAGGAAATGGTTGAATGTGAACACTGAATATAAACACTCTCTTAACTGTACCCCATTTTGTATGAGCATATTTATTTTTAATCATTATAATTTATTTGCAGAAAGGTAATATCCAGAGTTTTTTCCAGAATTTCATATGATTCCCGTGTATTCAGTAATATACAATCTCAAAATAGTAATAATGATGCAAGCAAGGGTAAAAGCAAAATTAAAGAAAAGTAACTGCCGACAGCTGCAATGACAAATCAGGGAATAATGAAAACCTGCAAGTCCTGATTCCTAGCCCAAAACTCTGCCAACTGGAATTGTGTATCTCAGTGCTGTGGTCTACTATCTCCATCTTCAAAGAGCTCAGCATGGGCCTTTTGGAAAGGAGGTATCTGAATTTTTATCTGCTCTGGCACTTTTTGTTCATGCTTTTATTCATTATTGCAGAGATGAGCAGCCTACAGAGCCAGTCCATTCTGCATAGAACTCTAACAGAACATTCTGTTAGAGTAAAAATCATCTTCAAACTGATTGTAATGAGTATCAGAGTGGACCATGGGTTATTTTATATCTCATTTTCCTACCTGTAAAAATGGAAATACCATTCTATATGCTGATTAACATTAATCATTATACAGAACCTAGTTCTCTACTGCATATGCTACAGATATGAGAACTGCAGTGGACATTTTCAAATTTTGGAATTTCAGGGAATTATGTTCACTAACATCCTAGCTCTAAAAAGAAAATGACCAAATCCCCAAATTCTCACAAGTTCTATTTCAGTTTTCAAAGAAAATTGAAGAAGACTTGGCTGAAAATATTTCTTTACATTTTCACCCAGCTCAACATACATTGATAGAATTTAAAAGTCAGGATTTGCCAGAAGTTTATTCACAAAACGACAGCATGCCGCAACGCATTTATTTCTCTGTTTTGCCACTTTACAAGGGAAAAATATATTTCTAAGATATTTTTGGTAACATATGACTAAGTAGCAAAATTAAAACTAGGAAATTAATAACTACATGGCATTTCAATCCCATCAACTCTAATCAACATAAATCCATTCTAATTAAAACCTGCAAATCCTAAGGATACCGAACAGATAGCCCTCTTTTATATGGAGATAACAACAACAGTCACAAAACATGCAAACGGAGAATATGGAAATCTCTGAAAGAGACAAAGATGAAGCCATACTAAAAGAATTCTTTAAAAAACAACAACAACTCGCTATCCCTCCAGTCATCTCTAATTGGCCAAAACAAACGTAATTTTTGTCCTTTGAAACTTAAAAAGCACTTAGAGCTAAATGAAGGATCTGAAGGAAGCATGTAACTTTACAGGCTGAAAGAGGTTACTAAGTTTATCACAACTATCAAATCAGAAATAGTACAGTGATGCAAAGCATGTTCTGATCAGCATGATAAATAACACACATCAGTTTGAATAAGAATAACAGAAATTATGTAATTGCACCAGAGGCTTTGTTTCAAAGTCAATACATTTTAGATCTTGACTCTGTCTTTAGGACTTAGTCAAAAGTCTGTGAACATTAACAAGAATCTTTGCACTGCCTGCCTTGGGCCTTGCATATGCCCTTTATATGGAAGTGGAAAGCTATTGTACACTGGCAATTCTGCTACAAATACTTAAATCAATTCAAGAAGGTCCTCATCTCTCCTATGTTCTATTTCATCTTGCAGTTACAATCCATATCAGCCTATAAGTATAGAACTATGGATGCCAAACTCACCTGGTTCTAATAAACTTTTAACACAAGTTTGAGATAGATTTTGCCCCTCATCTACTAAAGCACTGTCAGGTAAAGAGAGGGATCAGAACTGAGGCTGGATGTATATTATTGGTACATATCCACAGCAGCTAATACTGATACTTTGGAGTTTAAGGGGAGAACTCATCTTCATCCAGCTCTAAATTAGCTATTTAAAAAAGGGTCTCTTTTGTCTATTGGCAGTTTTTATCCACAACCAGCAGAGATTAAACAAATGCATTTGCTTGGCAGGCGGTGGTTGTTACCCTGCCAATTAGCTCAACAGGAAGCAAACAACCTGCTGACCTTCCCGGGCAAACAGTCTCTCTGAGGCAAGCAAATGAGATTGTAGTAAGGGCCACAGTTCAGACAGTTGTTATTATCATACATCATCACAAACTTATTTTACCATTGCCCTGGAATTATGGCAAGAGTACGGAAGTAAAAGGCTGGAGGGAAACTAAGACATCACTATGCTGTAACCTATGAAATCATAGCAAGCGTTGTCTTCATTAGGCTTTTAACAGCCACTGATACCACAGGGCCCTGGTGGTCTGCAGAGAAGTCCTGAGAGCTGACACCTAGACTGCTCCTAGCAAACTTATAACTTGTTCCCATAAATTTCCAGTGAATGAGATTTCACAATCTCTTTATGCAGAATTCAATACAACATTGTTGTTCAAAACTATTTAATATTAGTTGCAGCTTCCTCTCCAAAACACCCAATTGTGCCTTTTTTCTTTTCAATGAAACAAATTCTGAAGCAGAAAAAAATGAAACATTACATACCAAAATGCTTAGACATACGCCTGCTCCCTTATATTTAGAAAAGCAAGAAAATGGGCCATACATCTTTGTCCTAGCCTATTGTGGTGCTCACTGGTACTAGTTTAGCAAAATAACTACTCCGTCTGTTTTCAATGTGAAATAATAGTTATGGTTTTCCTTTGCTTTCATACGGCATGCTCTAGAAGTAGTGCCTGGAGCACCAAGAGGACTTTGGTGAATAACAAGGAAGACAGTTTTAGTAAGGTTCCTCAGCTATGAGCATACACACTCCTCAGGTGAAACTTTCATCCGAGTCTCCCCTGCATGTCATAACATCAGATCAAATGAACAGAGGAAGCTGAAAAGTAGACTGAGATAAAAATATGATGGGACACAGAAAGATGCTTTAATAGCTAAAAAGCTACAGTCTCTTTCAGAAAAGATTTTTCCACTTTGTATTACTATTGTCTGAAATCAGGGCTGAAGAGAAGAAGCTAACCTGATAAAATATAGGCATAAAAAATCATAAACGAAAATAATGGAAATGCTGTTATGGTCTTTTGTGAGTATAAATAGTTTTGGAAATGAAACTGTCAAGCCCGGCATCTGAAATGCTGCAGAAATAAAGTCATTTTAATGGTCAGCCTGCTGCAACCACATAAACATTTTCTAATTCTTTTCACAGCCTTGCATCTTTTTTTTTTTTTTTTTAATCTGACGTATGGGGAGACATTAGTTGGAGATTCAAGGGGACAGAATCTAACAGAGAAGCAGAAATAGATCAAGGGAAGATAAGGAACAGAAATCACCAATGGGAGATATTAAATTCCAAAAAGGAAACTGAAGAGACAGAAGGACAGAAAAAAAAGGAAAGGTGGTGAGATAAGCTGGAAAATAACTTGCTGAACTCAATTTTAAGCAAAAAAAAATATATTAGATCAAAATAATCCAGCACTGTCCCTCCATCTTCTTATATGCTTCTGAAGGTACAGGCTGTCATACCTGAAAGATTATTCATGTCACCTCACTCTAAACACAGAACTGGAACATTTCTGCCACAGAACTAGGTTTGCTCTTTTGCATTCAATTTACATCAGCAGAGAAACTTTCTCTTACCTGCAGAGCTGCACTTGCTGGTCCAACAGGTGGGGGCACTCCTCACAGCGGTGCCTTGCACTTCCTCAGTAGCACACACTACATACTGGAATGAGGAATCAGGCCTAGAGAAAAAGAGAAAAATACCTAAAATAAGCATCAAGAGATATGAAAAAATGTAAAAACTTGACAGTCTCTCACTAGATTAAATGAGCATCTTAATATTTGATGGGTGGTCTCATGTCCTTCATGTCCCCAGAAACTTCTAGATCATATCCACTGCCACATAACATAGCTCCATTTCTAGAGCTAAACAATTTTATCTTTTTCCTGAATAGGAAGTGTTGAGATACTGTCTTATTACTGATTTATCTACAATATCTTAGGAAACCTATGTCATCCTCTTTACACTAGGAAAGCACACGCTCTGATGATTTTGTTTGGACCATGTGCAGCAGCAGCTACTTTCCTTTCTGACCTGCAAAGGGAAGACATAAAATGTATTTAGCAATCTCTTTACACTGTCAGCACTGAGTGGGCAGTGTTATGTCCAAAAGAGCATTCATGTCACCTGTATCTAAGCACAGAAGTCTCTTTTTTCTCCACTAGAAAGAAGCTAGGCCAGCCTACTTCCTTAACTTTAGATGCCTAGTTTGAGTGTTGAAGTTAAGTGATGTATATAATATAATATCCACAGTGGATTTTCCCCCAGGCGGCTGTGGAGACTGCCTGTCTGTGTAACCCATTACTGGTTCACCCAGAGAACCCCTGTGTGTCCTGGTCCAGACTATTCAACAGCAGAGTAAATCAGTCCAAGGCTTGATTGTAAGGAAACTTTTATGTCATTTTGTTTTGGATTTTTTTTTCTCAAAATTACACCTCCAGTTTATAGTGATAGGTGGAGATTATTAGAGGCATTTGCTTACTTCCAAAATGTCCACCAAGCACCAACAAATCTCCTAAGCCTAGGCTTTGTGATTTATATCCCATATAACGGGTACCAGATCCCAAAAAAAAACAAAAGCAGAAAGAGCTATGATACAGATGAAAGTCACACATAGTTTTTAATTTTTTCCTCTGCCAGTATTTTTTTGTATCTTATTTTTTCTTAGGCATAAGACTATTTCTCATTGCAGCAGCAGTTCAGCCTCTCTCAGAAACTTATAAAACATTATGCTACCTGCCTAAGATCTTCATAAACTGGAATGAAGTCCACTATTTACAGCCAGGGGTGATGAACCAAGAGAATGGATCTTTGGCTCAAGTCCTGGCTGACTTGATCAGTTGGCACACGATCTCTGGAAAACTATTTGATCTTCTTTGCCTCGATTCAAGCAGCTATAAATTTGGCTAAGAATCAAGACCTTTCTGAAAAGCACTAGCCTTTGACCTCACGTTACATGAGTTAATGCATCTGAAAAACCTCAAGCTGAATGATGCAGTTTTCCTGTAATCTACCTCTATTTTTCTGTAATCTACCTCTAGAAACCATGCAGTTGCTCATGCAACCATCCAACACGGCATGATATGGAGTGATGACACAAGTACAACCCTATTTAACTATACCACAAAACTTATAGCTCATATTTTAACACTTTTTCCTCATTCAGAAATTAGTGTAAGCAAAGAGTAACACAGTAGGCTCTCACGCTAGTGCTCTTGCAACTTGTTTTTATGTTAAAGAAAAGAGCAACTACTTATATTAGTCTTTACCATTGGGCTTCAAGTCAATTTTCTTATATTTATATAGACCTGTAATGAAAATAATTCCTAATTGCCATCCAGGAAAGCAAAAACCAAAACCCCTGAAAATTCTTTTCTTGGTTTCATTTGAAGTCCCTCCCTGCATAAAATTCTGTGAGGTACCTTAACACAGAATAGCTAGGACTCCTTAGTCTTGAAAAGAGAAAAGTTCAAGGTGGATTTTATCAGCGTGTATAAACATCTGACAGGAAGGAGGTAAAGAAGACAGAGCCGGACTCTTCTCAGTGGTGCTCAGCCACTTAGCAAGCAGGAGTTTAGCGTAAGTAGAAAATAAACAGCAGTTACTCCTTTTTGCTCTCACAAATGATGATCCAGAGTCTTCCCATCACTAGGCAAGTATTATTTCTACAAAGGCAGTTACAAGAGGGATAACTAGAGTGTCTGAGGCTATGAGCAAGGCCACTGCAAGTAATCTCTCAGCTTTCAGCGAAGGATGACGGTCTGAGTTTCTTTGACTCCTTTCCATCACACTGAAACTCAGTAGCCAGTATCACAACAAATACATCTTTTGGACAGATTTGAAAAAGAAGCATCTACCTGGTGAACACACTCTCACACAGCAGCACTCTAACAGAACTATTTTAGTAATTTCAGGAATGAATTTTGCATAATAACTGCAATATGAAGTCATAACAGAACCATCTAACATTTGTGATGAAAGCCTTAAGGACAATGACAAAGGCACCTACTAATAAGACATTCATAAGCAGAGTATGCCCAGTAGAGTTGGGCAAACACTGCAGTCCATTTCCCTTGGATATTCATTTGAATTTTTAAATGGATTTCTTTTGACTGTTCACATCCCTTTTGTGCTCACTTTCCATGAATAGCAAATGAGCTTTAATAAGGGGAATAATCATGAAAAACACATTCTAAGCTTGAACATTTGCCAAATGAAAACCTCAAATGGTTAGCAGTATATATGTCATTTACATTAAATTCAAGAAATCCACTGCCGGTCAGTTTTCACACCCTTACAGTTAGGAAACACAAATAATATCATTACTTACAGAACTAATCAGTGAAGGTTAAAGTATTGCTATGTACTATGAGGAATATCTGTATTATTTTCTGGCTAAGAATTAGTTCTTGACAATAATTCTGGCAAAAGAATGCATTTTGAAATTTTACATTTTTTTATTTGAAAACAATTTTAAAAAAACAAGTGTAAACTGTTACTTGCCCAGCCCTGCTAGGCAATATGTTTTTCCAGCAGATAGTTATGGCTATATAAAACCTTTATTTATACCCTTTTAGTGAGTAAAATACAAAACAGCTAAGAAGCACAGCTGTAAACCAAAAATACAGTATGATCTATTTTCCTTTAGTTTCAATATACATCTCCGAGCTCTCAAGGAAAGCCTTTTGTATCTCATTTGTACAGTGGAGTTCTCCACAGGTCAGCCACAAACCCATTGGATTTCTCATGATAGGAACCTAAGAGGAAATTAATCACCCGGAAATTTCTCCTTGTGATTTTGAAAGCAGGGGACAAGAAAAAAAAAAGTCACCCTTACACAACTCTGTCTTCTATTTACTATGGTATACAAATAAATATAGCTCAGAGTATTATACTCTGCAGCACTAACCCCAAACTTGAGCCAGATATACTGTAGGGAGCAATCCCAATTTGGTAGTGGGTGGAAAAGGTGACCTGTTAGGTCTTTCCATCCCTAACTGTGATTATCCTTTGAACCATACAGGAATTGCTGCAGAGGCTGAGGCACAACAGAGCATCATTTCATTGTGAAGGCTCCAACCAATTCATTCAACCAATTCAATTCATTCAACCAATTCAATTGCATTTTGATGGCAACCAATTCATTCAACCAATTCATTCATTCAACCAATTCAATTGCATTTTGATGGCAAAAAGATTGGCCTGGTGGACTCTTCCTTTGATCCATCTAAATTATTTTGGTAATTTCTAACACAACAAATCTGAACATCATGAAAACAGAAAGACTGGAATCCACCAAATATTTAACATCTACAAATAAATGACAGCTCCTTAATCAGCTAAAGTTTAACGTTCTAATGATGCTAGTACAAAGGCTGCTTTCCTTTAAATATTTGAGATCTTTCATCACTGGGTATCTGGAATGAACAAAGGTGCAGAAAGTAGGTGAAACAAAATAATACACATCTTTGCAATCCAGTGAGAGAATAAACTTTTGAACTGCATCTAAAGAAAAAAAGGGCTGTGAGAAGAAAAAACAAACGCATACTATAGTAGGTATGAGAGACTGTAATAAATAAATTGCTTTTATGCTTCCAGTAATTGTAAACATCATGTAGTTTCATACTCCTGCCATGCTTGAAGTGATCTGCAAGACAAGTGGGTGGGTTTTTTGTGTGTGTGTGCTTTTTTTATTGTACTAAAGAACAGCATCAGTTTCCAGTGTATTTTGTCGAAGAAATTTGTCTAGTTATGTTATAAGCAACTCAAAGCAGCTTGTTCACACAAGCTGAAAGGTTGAATTTTAGCCTATTAGACATGGTAATGGAAGCTAAAGCTTCATTTCAACCGCAAATCAGTTTAATAGTGTCTCCCAGTGGTGGTAACCGGTATTGAAAACTTAAAGGTAGCAAGGCGGTTCATAGCAGAAATCCAGGGAGAAAATCGGAATCTTAACAATGCACAAATACATCATAATTTTCTTTCCACAGAATAAAAAAATAAATAAATGAGCATGTTCCTTGTAATGTTATGTAAAACAATTTTAAAGGATAAATGGGATAATCCAGGTAATTATAGCCTTGTCAGTCAAAGAGCAATCCCAGGCAAAATAACAGAAAGTCTAATTAATATGGGATTCAACAAAAATAATTAAAGGAGGGTGATAAAACTAATGTCAGTTGACACAGGATTACAGAAAATAGACCTTGTTAAACTAACTTGATATATGCCTTAAATAAGACTATGGATTTGTCAGTAAAAACAACATTGTCACTATAATTACAGAATTGTAGGGGTTGGAAGGGACCTCAGATCATCGGGTCCAACCCCCCTGCCAAAGCAGATTCCCTAAAGCAGGTTGCCCAGGAAAGCGTCCTGATGGGCTTTGAGTATCTCCAGATAACTCCAACCTCCCTGGGCAGCCTTTTCCAGTGCTCCGTCCCCCAGAGCCATTCTGATCTAACATAATAAAATTCCTAGACCTTCAGCTATGACATTTATACATATTTTATCACTTTTGCTAACAAATGGAGGGAGTTTTTATACGCTTTCCCACAAATGAAGGCTAAGAATTCTGCTTTGGAAGTGCAGCCAAATGTAAGAGCTACGGGCAGTGATCTTGATTTTATATGGTCTTTGTTCAAAAAACAGTCAACTTCTCCTATTAGCACTTCTCTGTTGCAGAGTATGAAGAAGACTAAATCCTTAGAAGACAGTAAGTATTGGCATCTAGAGCACAGCTAGGTGAGAACTGTATTACACATCTTTGCAAGTGCAAGGAGTGGCATACTAATCCTCAGATCAGATATAGGTACTATTTTTTACAACATCTGGCTTTTACTGAACCAACGATCCACGAGAAAGAATCTCCAAGAGAAAAGAAAGCATTTATTCAGTTTTGTATTGGAGTTAGAAGCAGATACTGAACTGCCAGTTGCTTCAAAATTGCTTTAAAAATGGAAGAACCAACTTCAAAGATACACTATAAGACAATCAAATCTTGCATCCACTACCCAGGTGATGGAGTTCTTGGAGAGAAAAAAAGTATTTTTCAAAAGAAAATGTAAGATTGCTATTGATTCCAAAACTGTGTGAATCCTGGACTTTAATACTCTGACTCTCCTTCTTGTCACTTCACCATTTTTTGTCAGCCTGTATCAGGGCTCATAGCTTAGGCAACCCCACCATTAGGCTGTCTACAGCAGAGTTGTTTATAGGCACAGCAGCTGACCATAAGATAATTTTTATATGCATTTTTATATATTTCTGTTGCCATCTTAAATATAAACACAAACTTGGCTGATGTATCCCCATTTCATGATGTAGCCCAGCTCATAACATGGGGAAGGGAAGGAGGGAGTTAGTATTGTAGTCACAGTTTTTACAAAGCTGAGGAACAAGTCTCTTTGTGAGAAGAAAACCCAGCAATTGCTTTGCCACAACAGGAGGAATCAGGTACATCAAAAGGTTCACCTGTGTGGTGCCAACTGACAAATACTGGTAAACAGGTGAAATGGCATACATTTAACAGCCAGCAATATATCACAGCTGTGTGTGAATACCTGCTCTTGCCTTGTACTTGTTCCATTTCCCCATATAGATGCCTAATAACCTACACAATAAACTGTTCTACCTCTGTGCTCAAAATTAGTTTCCTAGGTCATATTGTTGTCAGCCATCCGCAAGATGAGTCATGCTTCGAGCTTGGGAAACCTGAGCCAAAAGCTGGTATTCTCCAATGACCCGACACATTTCTTTGCCAAAACACCGAGAAACTTCCATCAAAAGGTACCACATTGAAATTCTGCGCTGCTGCTCCTGACATGTTTTTCCAAGCAGGGAAAAACCTCCTGAGAGGTTCGCAGTTCCCAACATAGGCAAGAACATACATGTAATTGAACTTTAAAGGACTTCTCTCACTCATAAAACAAAAGCTTTTCTAGTATTTACTACTGTTATCCAGGGGAGCACTGTATGAAGTAAGGCATACTCTATGAGAAGAAGTATTTATACTGCTCTCTTTGGATCTATTCTGCCATATTTTGTTTCTCAAGCACTTAAAGGAAAACTATGAAAAAACGTATGTCTCACTGGTCTGCAGCTGTGCTGCATTCCACCTTCACTCTTTGACATTTATTGAGATCTTCTGATTCTATTATTTTGAGCTCTTTAGCAGCTTTTATTTCAAAATAATTAAGGATGCTCCTGTTAGTTCTGGTTCTCCCTGCACAAACTTCTTGCCATGTGTAAAATCAATTACCAGATCTGCACAGGAGTTTGACTCTGACCTCATTAGGACAAACTCAGATGAAGTGTAAACATTTCTCTTACCTTTAGTGTCTCAACCTTAGACTGACTTTTACTTCTAAGAGGTTGCTCTCCAAAAGAAGGAATGGAGGAAGGAAACTGAAACTTAAAAAAAGTGTCTAACTGGTATATTAGAAATAAGCATGCAGCTCCTCAGCAGTATCAGCAGTGCATGAACTTAGCCCAAAAGTCTTATATTTTTCTCTGTGAAATGGTGAACAAATTAGAGAAGTGATCTCAGTCACTTTCATTTAATTAACCTTACTTTTATTGCAGTCACTGAATGACACAGGGTAGGCACACAGATCTGTGTTCTTCACTGTCACAGCAGGCAGCAGCCGCTGCATTTCAAATTGAATTCATCATCTTTCCCAAAATATTGTCTTTTTCTTCCCCTTTGTCACCACTGGCTACCCCCATCTTTGTTCCTGCTGAAGAGCTCCATCATTTTGGTCTCCATTTCCCTTTCCTCTCAGATCCTGCTTACATAACGCATCTAAAATCATCTAGACTACCAAAACCAAGTCCACACTTCAGTCGTCTCTCACTAAGTTATAACACCTCCTCCTCCTCATATGTTTGAGAACTTGGCTTCTACAAATCAGTTTCTTACAGATGGTACTTCCATTTACTGGCACCAATTGGTTACTCAGAAGTATTAGTCATTGGAGATACACATTTTATAAAATATGTGAAAAATAAGCAAGTAGAATAAACAGGAACATACAGTGACATACTTCCTTGGCTCTTTCCCAGTCTTTTTTCCTCGTAAGGACAAATAGTTTGCACCATGTATTCTGTTCAAATAAGGTCATGATGTAGGCATTTCTGAAAACGTATTAATGCTTCTTTATTGTCAAAATCATCCCCAAAACGCCATACTAGCTGCATCAGAGCCTTATTTAGGGAGCACTGACTGGGACCCAGAAACACTGTGTTGCACTCATGACCCTCCCCTGCTTTTGTTTCATCTTGAGCAAGAATTAATTTTTCATTGCCATCATCTTCTCTCTGTAAATGTGAGGAACAACATCAGTGCCTACTGCAAATCATTTGACATTAGGGCTTGCCTGCACCCCTCGCTCACCCCAGCCACCTTCCCTAGCTCACAGACCTGGGCTGCTCCTGGGAGACGCCATGAACGACCATGGAGGTTCACACGCATGCATGCAGGACTACAGTTTAGGCACAGCAAGACAGTCTCTTCTTGTTCTTCTCTGGGGCCTTTCCAGTCTCCCAGTGCCTTCAACACAAAACATCTCTGCCCTTGTAATAAGAGGCCTAAAAACAAACAGAGAAACCCTGAATGTATCTTCACCACACCCCTCAGCCTCGTGCCACACACTGCAGCCTAATGGAGGGCAGATTCTTCTTTTCCACCTTACACAGGCATCCCAGCCATTTTTTCGGTATTTTCTCCAATGTCCCCTAAATCTGTCTGTCTTCCTTCACTGAAAGGAAGAGGCCTGTCTCCTCTGGTCACTGAGTCCCACAAGCTGGGGATGTCCCTTGGCTTGGCACCGAGCACTCTCCCGCTCTGCTCCCCAGCCCCTCAGAGCCTCCACTCAGCTACTGCTTCGGTTTCCTCAGCTCGCTCTTGTCTCTCCCTCAAAAATTCCCCTCAGCTTTTTCACCCCTGTCCCTCAGAATTTCCTCTCAGCTCACTCCTGCCTGTACCTCACAAACTCCCTCAGCTCCTTACTTTCTGTCCCTCAGAACTTCTCTGGGCTGCAGCCCCAGTTCCCTCAACTCACTCCCACTTATTCCTCAGAAATTCCCCTCAGCTTTTTCAAATCTTTCCCTCAGAACTTCCCCTCAGCTCACTCCCACCTGCCCCTCAGAATCTCACCTCAACTCCTTACTGCCCGTCCCTCAGAAACTCCCTCAGCTTCTTACTACCTGTCCCTCACAAACTCCCTCAGCTCACTCCCGCCTCTCCCTCAGAACTTCCCCGGGCTACAGCCCCAATTCCCTCAACTCGCTCCCACCTATTCCTCAGAAATTCCCCTCAGCTTTTTCACGCCTCTCCCTCAGAACTTCCCCTCAGCTCGCTCCCGCCTTTCCCTCAGAATCTCACCTCAACTCCGTACTGCCCGTCCCTCAGAAACTCCCCTCAGCTGCAGCCCCGGTCCCTCAGCTCGCTCCCGCCAGTTCCCCTCAGAGTTTCCCCTCAGCCCCGATACTCCACCACCACACCGCTCCCTCGGGCCGGTCCCAGCAGCGCCCCCCGCCGCCGTCCCTCCGCTTTCTCGTCCCTCCCCTCCGCTCCTCTCCGTCCCTCCCTCGCTGTGCAGCACCGCCCCTCGCACCGTGCGCAGGCGGCCGCCGAGCACCGGGTCGGGCCTGGCCGAGCTGTGCCTCCGCCGGAATGCTCCGCACGGAGAAAGTGCTGCAGCTGCGGAGCCAGCAGGGCCGCTCGGTGCGCGTCGTGCGGGAGCACTACCTGCGGCCCGACGTGCCCTGCCGCAGCGCCCTGTGCCGGGCAGGCTGCCCGGGCGGTGAGCGGGCCGGAGGGGAGGGATCCGGGTGGAAAGAGCAGGGGGGACGAGGGCTGAGGGAAACCGGGCTGGGGGGGCTGAGGGAGCCGATCTGGGGAGGCTGAGGGAGCCGGGCTCTTGGG
Source organism: Heteronetta atricapilla (assembly GCA_011075105.1). NCBI lineage: Eukaryota > Metazoa > Chordata > Aves > Anseriformes > Anatidae > Heteronetta > Heteronetta atricapilla. The sequence goes on from CM021740.1 coordinate 19,539,578, forward strand.
CCTGAGGCAGTGCGGCGGGCTCTGGGGGCGGCCCGTCCCGGGGCGCCTCAGCTCGCCGCCGGCGAGGCCTGACAGGAACCGGCGGGGCAGTGGCGGGCTGAGGAGAGAAAAGGGCGGCGGGGAGCCGGGGAGGGGGAATATGGAGCGGGGGAAAAGTTTTCTAAAAACTGGCAAGCTTCCCCACTGCCGTCCTGAGCTTTAGGGTTGGTGTGAGGGGCGGCAGCACGCGGAGCAGTGGGGAAATGAGCAGCTCGGGGGCATCTGCTTCAAGGCAAAACCGGTCAGGAATAAACGGAGTGTTAGGGGAGAAAAAAGGAACTGAAAAGAGACGTGGATTGATGCAGGATTTGACTGGCAACAGTTTGGTGACTGGAGTAAAAGGCTGAAGTGGCACGGAGGTGTAACAGAAAATGCCCATGTTTCACACCCCGCTTTTTAAAATCGTCTTTTACATGTGCATTTCATTTATGCACTTTGCTTTTTAAAAAGTTCTTACATGTACATTAATTTCTGCAGGGTGCTGCTTTATAGTGTGAGTTAAATCATGTATCTTACCTGTTAATGCAGCCAAGTGGTTATCATGAAGCATTTGTTACTCTGCATCAGCAGTTATTTCTATTAAATCATTAAGCATAATTGTTTGTCACTGTGATCTAGGGTGTCAGGACTAGTTATAATTACTGGTCCCTTATGGATCTCAGTGCTGTAGAGGAGCGTATTGAATTTGGTTATGAATTCCCTAAGGATAAATTACAGACACATATGAGACAAAAGTCTTACCTCTCTTCCTATGCCTAACTTATCCTCTTCTGGGCTTGAAAAAAATGTACTGTAGATGAGTGTCAGAATATGTCCCTTTATAATTATTCCAGGTAACTCAGAGGTAAGGAGAACATTTATTTTTATTCCTGACTCTACACACTGTGCTGATCAGACTTTCTTTATGTGCTGTGAGAGACCGCCTACATAAATCACATCTACAGATACTTTTAATGGCATGCGGTTCCTACTTAAAAGTTATTCTGATCTAGATGTATGGGTTACAAAAGGATAGCTCTACATGAGCAGATCACATAACTCTTTGAGTGACATTTCACTTTTAATGCTCTTCTGAATTATTAATAAATACTAGCTTTCTTATACGCATTCTGCCTTTATCCATTATATACCTTCAGAGTGAGATGTAGCCTTGTTACTGTATACAGAATTGTGCCTACTGGAATCACACGTCTAGTGATAACAGTTAATAGACGACGGTTTGTCCTGTGACAGCTTCTAAGAAATTCATGACAATAACCCAACTTGTCAAGATCTATATAATTTTATTCTTTATAATTCGCCTGCACCAAATTCAACAGTTCAGTTTCTGTAATATTGTAAGGGATAAATAGATACTGAGAAAAAATACAGAGGAGTTAATGCCTGCCAGCTAAAAGTTTAGTGGATAATCATTGAAATATCTAAAGTAATTAAACTAATTAATTTGGCGGGACATTTTAAGATTTTAATCTATGAGGGGTATGTTGTGATATTTTGATGGCGTATGCCTTAAGGGATGGAGTCTATAGAGAGCATTGGCAATGATGGTAATAGTTTAGATTTGAGAATGTCTTATCTGTATGCTTTTATGTGAAAGTACAGAAAAAGAGCCTGCTGTAAATGTTGAATAGAGAGATCTGTGGAAGTGGTACACCCTTTGAATAATTCCATTCTCTGGTAGATATATCATCTCTCTTTTCATGTGGAAGCAGAGGAAAAAAAGGAATGTTACCTGCACTCTTCAAGTAACTTGCTTTTCCCAATGAAATTGGATCTTTTTCACACATTTGGATAGAAGTTACCCTAAATTTTGGCATCCATGGATAGCAAAAGGGCTCTGTCACAAATTGTAGAGATTGTACCACAGAATTGTACCGTAGTAGTCATTATAACTTTGTTCATCAGAAAAATACGTATGTGTACCTTTGAAGAAACACAACTCTAATGTCCTGGCATTTGAAGGCGTTTTTGAAGCATTTGAAGAGAGCAATATTGCAACCAAAAGTTTAAACCTTTAACCTCTGAACTGTATTTTAGATGGCAAATTGTTATCGGATGATGTGACTCATTACGTTGTCCCAGACTGGAAGGTTGTTCAAGATTACCTTGAGATTCTTGAGTTTCCGGAGCTGAAAGGTATTATTTTCATGCAAACAGCATGTCAAGCTGTGCAACATCAAAAAGGTCGCAGGTACTTATCCTATAATAACTCATTTTTAATATAGATTGAAATAACGTATTAAGTTTGTAAAATATATATTTAAGCACAGCTACCCAAAGTCAGCAGAATGCTGTGCTTAAATTGTTTTCAGGTCTTTCAAGTGTCTTAATATGATTTTACAGAAGAGAAAGAACTGTGATCCTTTGTGATCCATAGGCATCAATGCCTGGCATATTTTTCACTTAATAGTGAATATTAATATTAAGCCTGTAACATTATTAACTAATCAAATGGCTTGTTACAGGAATTAAGAATTTGCAGCAATGATGTGTTGTATGCAACAACCAAATTATGCGTGTGGTTTTGTTCCTGCTGTATTACAGATTGAGCACTTGTCTTTGAGGAGCAAGTAATACTAGTACATGGTGCTTACCTTATCAGACACAAACCATATTGCCATAGTATATGAGAGTGCAGTTTGCTATCAAGGTCTTCCAGGATTAATAAAGCATAAACATCTGTGAAAAAATGTCTTGTCCCAGAAATAATAAAATAAGTTCCTGAATATTTACGATGTTTTGTGGGGCCATTGGAAAACAACTGTGTTTAAAAATCAGAAGTATTCATAATGAAAATTAGAAAAGCTTGCTTACAGATGATTTTTTAGGTTTCATTGTCAATGGCAGGATTTAATAAATGCATTACTTTATGCATTATAGTATTTTTCCTTGAGTTTTTCAGCTGTATTTTCAGCTGGAATTAAAATATTCCCGTGCTTTCTTTTGATGATGTTATACTGATCTTTTTTCCTATTCCAGACAGTACAACAAGTTGCGAAACCTGGTGAAGGATGCCCGTCATGACTGTACAGTGTTTGCTAATGAATTCCACCAGCATTCTTACCGGCCAAGAGAGAAGGGAGAATCGATGGAGAAATGGCAGACCAGGTTTGCTTTAACTTGCATAGTCTGCGCTAAATAACATCATGACATTGTATTTAGAAATATTAGTAGACACTGGATATGTAAGAGTTCATACTCTTTCTCTGCTTAGCTCTGGAACAGTTCACAATAAATCTAAAAGTCTAGGATGTCCTTTTGTGATTAAGTTTCAACGTTGTTTTCAGAGGAAAATAGACAAATGTTCATTAAATGCAATAATGCTAAAATAAAAAGCATTGATCATTTTAATGTTGGACAACCATTTTAAAGGATGTTTTAGCATAATAAATAGATCACTTTAGATCCTATTAGATGTAGCGTCTCATAGACTCCTGGCAGTTCCAACTAGATTTTTACAAGCTTTCATTCAGAGGAATAATACATGATGTTGCAGCTGGGGCACATAGAGATGTACTGGGGAAGAAGAATCTTCTTTTTCTGTCTTCTCAGTGCTCATGTGTGGCATATAAATTTTTGAGGGTATAAAGTTTATGTAGCTTGTTGTACGTATCTCAGAAGTATAAGTGTAAAACCAAAATCTTATTTATACAAAGCCTGCAAATGTCTTGCCAGTAGCAAATGAGATATGCCAGGAGTCTTATTTCAAACTTTGCTTTTCTAGGAGTATTTACAATGCAGCAGTCTGGTATTATAATCACTGCCTGGGTCAGATGCCAGTTGTTATGGTAACAGAAGATGAAGATGCTATCAGGCAGTACGGAAATGAAACAGAAGGAGTGTTTGTGATTTCCTTCAAGGTAACATGCCAGGAAAATAGAAGAAGGTTGCCTTGGTGCTTCATCAAAATGACAAAGAAAGTACTTTAAAGCCCAATGTATAGTGCAAATCATTTCGGAGTTTACATGTAAAAATACTACAATGCTAACTCATGACTTCATTTCTCAAAGAAAGCAAAGATATCTGTCATGCGAATGTCATTAACAATGGTGAGTGAGCAAAGCAGAGAACTGAAAAGAAAAGCAGCAGCTTTCAAGATAGAGATCATCCTTCTTAGGACCCCTTTTCATTGTTTTCCTCGTTTTTAAAGAATTTGGCACAGTGACCAATAATGGGTAACCTCAGCCACATGTCTAAATCTGTAGTGCAAGCATCCCATAAACAAGTAGCCGAAATACTCACCAGCGTTATTCTGACAGCATATGTTAGGCTTGACTATGTAGGATATGCTGATGCATGAGAAGATAACTGATTAGTCATTTAGTTTTTGATATCTGTTACTGCTTGTATTCAGCAGGATACATGGATAGGATGTTTATGTTTAGCCATGATAGGATGTTAAGTAAAACCAACCAGATTTACTTCAAATTTGTATAAAAATGACTGTGCTCAAATTGTTCCTATGAGTGTGGTTCAAATGTAGTATGGAGAATCATACCAAATGCATACAAATAATAGTCAGTTGCCAGTTTGATGATTTTGCTGTGGTACTTTATAAGAATTATGTTGCTTGGATGGGGTTTATTGCTAGCAGAAGTTTGAGAATCTCTAGTTTAGGATGTTTTCCTAACAGTTATATCTCTTTTGTTATACTTACCAAATGACTTAGGGTGAATCTGGAACAGAATCTGGTATTTAGAGCAGACACATCACTACTATTTGGAAATGCAATTTGAGCATGTGGTACCAAGCGCTAGACAGCTCATGAGTGCATGAGACAGCTCTTGTCTGTAATAGGCCTTTCAAATGAAGCACTGTTAAAATAACAGTGACCTCTAAATCCTTTCTTGTTTGTTAATATATGTGCATACAGAATTACTTGGATAACTTTTGGCCTGACTTAAAGGCTGCCCATGAACTCTTTGACTCCATACTTCAAGCTCGGCATGAACGGGAGACTGAAAGCCAAGAAAACAATGGAAAAGAATATCCTGAGCACTTACCCATGGAAATATTGGAGGCTGGGATCAAATCCGGAAGATATATACAGGTCAGTTGATATTTAGAGATTATACACAGAAAGATGCAGTCTTGTGCCATGTGTGATATGGAGCAACTGTGTGTAATTCTCAAATATAGATCATGCTGTACGAGGGCAGCATTTCTTACTTCATTTGCATACAGTCTGTATCTCAGTGAAGTTAACTTACAGTCTTAATTGTTGGTGGGCTTCTCTTAAAAAATAATTTAAAGAGTTAAATTATTGACAATTTCACCAGTGAGGTGAAAACAGAAAGTGAACAGATAGACGAGTTTTCTTTTTTTTCTTGAGATTTGGAGATTCAGTATTAGGGCAGGCAACAAAAGTAATATTACACTGCCTATGCTTTGAATAAAATGACCTTTACCACCCTGCAGTTAAATTGAGCATTTAAAAGAACTTGCCATTCCTTTACAGAAGTGAGTGCTTAAAGGTCTGCATTGTACATTCTCTCCCTGAGAGAATTGAACAGAGTACAGTCCTGTTCAACATAACCTAAATATCACTGAAAACAACTTACCTAAAAATTACTGTAAGAACAAAAATGTATACTATTACATAAGTATATATATATTTATATATATTGTATAAATGTGTAAGTTTGCTATTTAGAGACGTGGCTATTTCATTCTGTTAATTGGTTTATTACTTTCAGGGTACCCTGAATGTCAATAAGCATCGAGCACAATTGGAAGCTTTTGTTCGACTTCAGGGATTTGGCAGCAAAGAAACAGGTGAAATGATGATGAGAGGATGTGTTCAATGACTTCTTGATGCTGTCTGTGATTTTTACATGAATCCATGTTGCCATATATATAGCTGTTCATTTATTAATCAAGATGAAAGCTAAGATACTGTGATGCTTTTCTTTTTCCTTTTATGGGCCAGAAGGGAGGCTGGAGATTAACCCAGAGACTGGACCTCCTGAGAAGGCAATACCCTGTATATCCTCCTTCCCCATTCTTAGCACCTTTGGCTCTTGTCCTACTAATGAGTTTCTCTAGACTTCTTCTGAAGTTAATTTTGATGCAAATTGTTTTATTTGTGCTTGCTTGAACTTCATATGACCACTCGTTTGGTTGAAATAAGTGTTTGCATAGATGCAAACTTGTCAATAGTCCTTTTGGAAGTACTGCAAGTATCCTTTTCTATAAACTTATTTCAGCAGAATGCTGCCAAGGGCAGTGAAGGGACTTGAAGGTTTTAGTAGTTCTTAGTTCTATTTCTTTTTATTTTAAATTTAGACCTTCAGAGTGACATCCTTATTTATGGGGCCAGAGCTCGAAATCGTGCAATCCACGGTGATGTGGTAGCTGTGGAGTTACTTCCTTTGCATGAATGGAAAGGAAGGATTGTTGCCCTTTGTGAAAATGAGACAGAAGATAAAGCACCTGCAGACACCACTGGTGATCCTATGCCCACAGGTAAAGTAGATAGAATGATACAATATTTTATTAAGATTACCTCACCTTTCTGGTCTGATCTGTATTGTAGTCTTCATTTTATAGTCCCTTTCCTACATCTTATGAGTGTACTGAGGTCAGAGTTAAAAGTTCAATATTAGTTCTCTTCCTACCAGAAAATACTATTTAATTTTGGTCTTTGCTAGTATATCTTTTCTGTATTTTTTTACTAGACTTAGACATGTTTTGGTAGTAGTGAGAATCTCACTGAATCGTTTATGTGCTGTATCAGTTTAAATCTATACAATGAGTTAGTCTCCGTTAGTATCCACAGGAAAAAGCTCATTAAAAGCTGGATGTGCCAATGATAATTTATTACGAACCTGTATAAAATATATTGTTAGCAATTATAATATAGATCTGTGGAAATATTAGTTCATATTACAAAGCAATGGATCTTCTATACCTCTCTTGTGTTTGCTTTCATGTCCCTGTTTAACTCTTTAATGTAATGCCAACAATGTCCTTTATTAAAAGGTAAAGTTGTTGGAATCATTCAAAAGAACTGGAGAGATTATGTGGTCACTTTCCCTTCTAAAGAAGAAAGCCAGTCCCAGGGCAGAAATGCTCAGAAAATCCTTGTTACACCTTGGGACTACAGAATTCCCAAAATCCGGATCAGTACGCAGCAAGCTGAAGCACTCCAGGTAATTTGGCAGAAGTGTTTCTCGTTCTGTATTCCTACAAAATTGCCTGGGCGTTATATGCTCTCATGATGTTTTCAAGGCAAAAAGACAGGTAGAGAACTATTAATCAAGTTAAGTTTGTGAAAGCAGGACACAGTTCAACGTGAAGAAATGTGTTCAATTCCTGTCAAAACTGTAACCTTCAGGTAATAAAGCGTATCGTAGTTCTGGATGCACCACAGTCCAGGGACCCTGAGCATTTGTACACTGCTTGCTTTGTGTATTTTTGGTGCTTTGTTTGTTTGTTTTGTTTTGTTTCCTGATAAATTCAGGGTCATATTAGGGGTCTCAAATGCAATAGCCTTTGCAGCTTTATTGGCTCTATGATTATGTATAACTGGTGAAAGTACGAAGGAGAACTTTGCAACAAATTGCTAATGAATGATGATGGTTGGCCAGCCATTCCTGTAGAAACAAGAAACGTAGCTTTGTGCATTCCTAGCTGCTGTAAATGGGCTGTACATTCCAATTGTCTTCTGTGGTATAGGAATACTTGCTTACATCCTGGATTTGTCTTTTTTTTTTTTTTTAATATATTTATTTCAAGATAGAGACTCTTTATATAATGACCCCAAATGAGTCATTTATTGGGAAATAAATGTAATTCTCAGTAAGCTTCCGATTGTGGGTTTATTTTTCCTTTCTGAAAAGTTCTTAGAGTTGCTAGTCTCTTTGGATTGCAATATTTGCCTCTGAAGAATGTTTATGTTGATTGATTGCCAGGAGCAGATTGCTATTTTAACAGAAGAATTGTCTTGCTGCAGGAGTACAGAGTTGTTGTGCGCATTGATTCTTGGGAATCGAATTCTGTATATCCAAATGGACACTTTGTGAGGGTTTTAGGAAGAATTGGAGATCTTGAAGGGGAAATTGCAGCTATTCTGGTGGAGAACAGCATTTCTATAGCCCCTTTCTCCGAAATCCAGGTTAGTCTTTGTGATTAGGTACCTTCTTTTCTGTTCATTTCTAGGCTCTTGTTCCTCAAAGAGGGGGGCCCTCTTTCAGCTGAGCGTGTTGCCAACAGGCTTTTGAAAACTGAAAACTATTTTTAGAGTATTTTTTTCTGAAATTACTTGTGGATATCAGTGGTTCTAGAGATACTAAGAATTTTCAAGTCAAGAGTGATTTGAAGGTAATCTGCTCACTATGAGGAGAAAATTACAAACCCTTAGTTCTAATTTGATGTAGACTGTTAAGGTGTTGTCTTTATATGTGTTCATAGTACTGATCCTAAAGGCCAAGACCTGTTGAAATCATTGTTTTAAATCCTTTTTGTCCTCATCCAGGATGGCAAACAGCTCTCACAGGCAAGTATTTTGATTTTACCTAAAATTAATTGAAGAAAATAAAAAGAATGTAAGAAACAATGTACAGTGTTGATGTTGGCCAGAGCTGCAATATCACTACAGTAATATCAGGTGATAATAATATGTGTAGCATTCTTTCAGATACTCTTTCATACTTTCTGAAAGGTAAATGTAGTAGACTGACTTGGTAAATGCAAAGAAAGAATTTGTCAGGGATGAAAAAGTGCACCAACACAGACCTATCAATGGATTGTAACAGTAAGAGCTAATTAAATCTAATTTGTTGGCTTCTTTTTATAGGAAAGATATAACTGTATGTTCATCACTGTTTTTGTACAGATGAGCGAAATGCCCTCAAGTTCTTCAAAGAATCCGTGGAAGGTGAATCCAGAGGAGGAAAAAAAACGTCTCAATTTGAGAGATACACACTTGATATTCAGCATTGACCCGAAAGGCTGTGAGGATGTTGATGACGCGCTATCTGTTAGAACTCTGCCTAATGGGAACCTAGAGCTAGGTGTCCACATTGCAGACGTAACCTACTTTGTGGCAGCAAATTCTTACACTGATGTTGAGGCAAGAGCAAGGTAATGTATTTTCTAAAAACTAAAAAATGTATGGAGCCTGGAAGTCAGTAATGCTATGCTAAGGAAACATTGAGAAGGTCTGTTAATTCTTTTGGAAGAGTTCCTGCTTTTAATATTTAACCTTATGTTATATTTCATACTTTTTTCTGTTATTACCAGTGTTTTGAACTCAGACTGCTGAATCACTTTATGAAATGTATTATTCTCTGTAGATACAAAAAATACTGTATCTCTGTAGATACAAAGAAGTGTAAACTTAATGGCCAGCAGAAATGTTTGTATAGCCCTTAAATGACCTCTTCTGAGCTGAGCTTATTTTGCACTCTCCTAGCTCTGCCTTTATTGCAAGTTGGAGATACAGAAGAAGGCAAACTTAGGCTTGTGCTTACACAAATAGTCATTTAAATAACTTCTCTTCAGTACCATGTGTGTGTTGGGTAAGAATAACTTTAAGAACAGCCTTCTAAAATCATACTGCACATCACATTTTGCTGATGCCGTAGTTATTTTGCAAACTGCTTGGAAGATAAACACCAATGAGTCCTTGTGAGAAGAACAGTGACTGTATTTTATTCTTCAGGGCAACAACTTACTATTTGGCGGATCGTCGTTATGATATGCTGCCCGCCGTCTTGAGTGCTGACATATGCTCTCTTCTTAGTGGAGTTGATAGGTAAGATTTGGTGATATTTCTGACAAAAGAGATTTTTACAAGTAATTTAGTTATTGCTACCAGTCTCTCTGTTTATTAATCACGTGCATGTTTTGCATTGTTACTAAATCTTCAACTGAAAGAATAGCGTATGTTTAAAAATAACTTCTAATTCCCTGGTATTTAGGAAAGGTGACTGCTTTGTAATCCTTTACCTTGCCAAAATGCATATATGCGTTTTGTTTGAGCAGGACAATCCAGCTGAACATACACGCAGTCCCTGCGAGGTTCAATCCATAACATGAAATCACTGAAAAGATTGAGGTTAGACTTTTTCTTCAAACAAGAAAAATGCATTCCTGAAATAATTAATTGTTGTCACATCGCCCAATTAGAAGAGCTCCTGTAATGTTTCTTTCATCATTGCTGAATCTTTTCTTGGATGAAATTGACTACTGACAGACTAATTTTGATGGCAAAAGCCAGGTTTCCTACCTCTGTCAGCCCTGTTTAGGTTTTCAGACAGCAGCAGTTACCATGAATTTATTCATACAGACTTTTTTTCAGTGCAAGTTAACACTAAATGTTAAGTGTCCAACTCTGTAATTCCATGATGCGTTCTATAGGGCTTAACTCAGTACTGCAGCTAAGAAAGGGGAGGATGTTTTATTTTTCCCCAGCCACTGACTGGCTCTGCAGCTTTTTGCTAGCAGTTGTGTCACCATGTGATGCACGGACTTGTCTGAAAGAATTTTTTTTTTTTTTTTGCTCAGTTAGATTGTGCACACTTTGTGGATGCACAAAAATGTTACGTGACATGTTAACAAAGCACCTGCTTATGCTTCTGCTCTTTGAGGTATTTGTTACTTTTTGTAAGCAAACTAGTAGTCACAAAAAGCTGAAATACGCTATTAGGTAATGGCCATCTCCCCCTCTGATAGTGTGTACCCATGCCCTTAGCAATGTGCTTTTTATTTTAGCAGCAACTTAAAGGTGCACATATCCATGTGAATGGTCACATTTTCTACTACTGTCCTGTTTCTCAAATGCGTTGTTACCCTGGTACCACACTTTTCTTCTTTTATATATATATCTATACAATTTACAGGGCTGGTTGGCTGGCAGAAAGCAAGGATATGCAGGGTCCAGGTATGATCGTAGTGGATACATCTGGCTAATAAAATAAATATGAATAAAAGCAACTGTTGCAGTGTATCAGTGCTTTCAAACAGATTTGGCCTTCTATCTTAGGTGCGCTCTGGCTCAACAGGTAGATTGAAAATACTGTTGATGTAGTTGGTCCTCATTTATTAAGTGATGCACGAAACTGAGAGCTAAGCGCATTATTTAGCAGCATTGCTGAACACAGGTTTGTTTCATGAAGGAAAAGGTTTCCAGTAAAAAAAAAAAAAAAAACAGCAATGCAAACCAAAATCTGTAAATTTGCAGCAGTTGTATGTATTTGAAATGTGAAGCTAACCAGAACTGTTCCTAGCATTGTGATTTTTTTTTCTTTAAGGTATGCTGTAAGCGTCTTGTGGGAACTAGAAAGAGAGTCGTATGAAATACTGAGAGTCTGCTACAATAAAACCATCATCCGGTCTGCGTACAAGCTAGTCTACGAAGTAGCACAGGGATTGTTAGATGGGGACACAAGTGTTGTTGGTGATATCCCGGAACTGAAAGACTTGGATGAAAGAACTAGAAAGAAGAAATTGGATGAACTGGTTTGGGCAATATCGAAACTGACTGACATAGCACGGCATGTTAGAGCTAAGCGGGACAGCTGTGGTGCTCTAGAACTAGAAGGGGTAGAAATCCGAGTGCAACTGGATGACAAAAAAAACATTCACGATCTCATCCCCAAGCAGCCACTGGAGGTGCATGAGACTGTAGCAGAATGTATGATTCTTGCCAACCACTGGGTGGCAAAAAAGATTTCAGAAAACTTCCCTCATCAAGCTTTGTTGCGTCAACATCCTCCACCACGACAGGAATTTTTTACTGAACTTCGAGAATGTGCCAGCGCCAAAGGTTTCTCAATAGACACACGGTATCTTTTGCTACTTATCTTAACCACTTTAATTACAGATAACCAATTAACTATTTGACTATGTAATCATTACAGTACAGTATAATCATTTTAAAATATTTGAAATCATTTAGAATGAATGTTTACATCAGGATCTGATGAGAAGGCTGTAAGCCTCATCACATTGAGGTATCATTTTGGTAGGTCCCAGAGCATGAAAGCCATCAGCAGTGCCTTTTGTTCAGGAGCCCCCTTCCATCTGTCAGTTGTGCTCTGCTGTACAAACGGGTTTATGAGCAGCTCAGCATATTTCATTCTGGACAAAAGCGGGTTTTGCTGTGGGCCTTGGTTCTCCAAGTTGCAGGAGTTTAAGTGTAGACTATAAGGATCAGGGCAGTGTAATTTTATTCAAAATAAACACTTTTTTGACAGGTCTAACAAAACATTGGCTGAGTCCCTGGATAAAGCAGATGATCCATCAGATCCAATCGTAAACAAACTGTTGCGATCTATGGCCACTCATGCGATGTCTAATGCATTGTACTTCTCAACTGGCTCTTGTTCTGAAGAGGAGTTTCATCATTATGGTATTCTGTCACCTTATTTTTTTATGCTATTTATGTGTTTTCTGAACTGCTGGGGAGAGGCAATTGATTGCTTTGATTGCTTTTCACTGCTTCCTTTTTTATTTGTAGGACTTGCTTTAGATAAGTACACTCATTTTACTTCTCCAATTAGAAGATATGCTGACATAGTTGTCCACAGACTCTTGATGGCAGCCACTCTGAAGGAAACTAAAGATATTAAGGATAAACTATTCAGCAATAAGGATCTTGAGGAACTGTGCAGACACATTAATAACAGGAACAGGGTAAGATGGTCACAGTGTGTGTCTGTATGCTATGGAATACCAGTCTTGACTGTAGCTTTTGGATACTACAGTGCCCTAGTATCACTTCATTGTTATTCTTCTATTATTATTATTTTAACTTAAATATCTCATTTCTTCTGAAAGTAGTACTAAAAATGACTTTATAACTCACCTTTACCACAGATAGGATTTCCTTTCAGATGTATTTTCGGGTGGGAGTGTAGGGGAGTAAGTCATGGCAAAATGAATATAAAGACTGAAGCCAAACAATCTTATTAGAGTATTTACATAAGCTGTTTTCTCTCTTCTCTTTTTGTGGGTGGTGCTCACAGGCAGCCCAGCATGCTCAGAAACAGTCTACTGAACTCTTCCAGTGCATGTACTTCAAAGACAAAACCCCAGAAACAGATGAGCGCTGCATAGCAGATGGTGTTATCTACTCAATTCGAACAAATGGCGTGCTTGTTTTCGTACCAAGGTAAGTTCATTAGAGCTTGGGTTCAGTTTAAAAATAAGACACAAGTATTATTGGAATGCTGTAAGGATACCTCTGGTCCTTAAGAAAGGAAATACTGACTGATTACACTATTTTACTTTTTGTAAATCATAGACTGCTTTTTTGTTTTCCTCTCCCCTCATGCTGCTGAACTCATTTTTAACAGAGAACCAGTTCCAATAACCCGTAACGCTGCTATTTTTCCATTATCTGGGCATTCCAGGCTCAAAGATAATGGATTACTGACTGTATTTTACTTCTGCTTCACTGCTTTTGAAAAACCTCACTCACTGTCTCAAGCTATTTTCATATACTGCGGGGTTACTTTTTTTTGACAGTACACATTAAGTGCTCCTGAAGCAGGATTATCAATCTACCCTGGTTGTACCTTTCTGTTGCTTTCCTATAATCCTAGCTAGCCCTCCTTTGGTTTCAAAAATCAGTAAGAGAACTGATGAGGGTGGAAATTCTTAAATTTTGTTCATATTTTTTTGAAGATATGGAATCAAAGGTGCTGCTTATATGAAAAACAAAGAAGGCTTAGTCATCTCTTGTCGAGGTGATAGAAGCTGTGAGTGGAAGCCTGGATCGCTTCAGCGGTTTCAGAACAAAATTACTTCTACTACAACCACTGGAGAATCAGTTACATTAAGTCTGTTCGATCACGTAACAGTGAGTATTTAATCTGAAGAAAGTAAAAGGAAGTAGCATGATGAGAAATAAAGTAATTGTTGAATTGCTTTTAAGGTGAAAATACTTGTGCAGACTTCCCGCTGCCATGCTGACACAATCAAGCTTGAAATAATCAGGAATGCACCGTACCAGACTTCAGCCACGGAGGTTTCCCAGAAGAATTTCAATATGGTGAAATCTGATTGGGTAAAAGAAGTCAGCCAGTCTGCAGAAAAAGCCCAGCACGCCCAAGAAAAATCAAGAGTTGAAGTAATTGAGGAAGAGTATCGGGAGTACTGCCAGACAAAGGGGCCAAGCTTATACCAGCTGCTAGAGGAGATCAGGGACTTGGCTCTACTGGATGTTTCGGCTGATATCAGAACTTGAACTATAACCTGACATATGCTTGTTGATGTTCTACTCACATTCAATTTGTACAGTTAAGTTTTTTAAAAAACAGTATTTAAGTACTTGAGTCATTTTAAGATAAACTGAATGTCTATTTTAAATAAGAATTATTTTTATGATTAGGAATACATGTGACTTTTGAAAAGATGTTATACATTATAAATCTCATCTTCTAGATTTAAGACTGTGTGGTAAATTCTTTCAACTACCATTCAAAAAAGGTTACTTGTTCTCCATAAGCCAAGTTCTTAAAACCTAATTGTTTCCTGATGTCTTCCTACTTACTACAGCTGTTAATTCCCCTCCAATACAGTTTAGCAAGTTTAACTCTTGATGAGCATATAAACAGGGAACTCAGTCACACTAACCTAGAGCCTTTGTTAATTGCAGTTCTCCAGCTGGCATAAAATAACAGCTGTTGATATGAAGTTGTTTCACCTACTGTAAAGGCTGTTCTTGTCCTAACTTCAGTTCATGTGTTAATTCAACTTTTAGAAATCCAGCTTGTTAGGAACAGGCCTACCCTATGCTGCTGGAGAGCAGTCTCAGGGCTTTACCGTAATGCTGGTAACTTTGGATGAGTTTCTTGTTCATTCTGCAGAAAGTGTATTTTATGGCTGTTGCTATTGTGTAAGAGGGAAAAACAGTACTTTAAAGGAAGATGAAACAAAGCTTCAAGTCAGAGAACAGGATTAGTTGAAGAAAGATAGCTGACTTGTCTAACTATGGTCCTCTAAGATGTACTTGTCTGAGGATGTCTGACTTGCACCATGGAGGGGGAAGTTTTGAGTGCCTGTAGTGTAACAGCCTCATACAAGAATTTCAAGTTTTACTTCTGAAATTTAATAACTTCTGTTGTGTAAGAACAAGATACAGGTACTTGATAAGTGAGTTAAAAAAAACAGGATGCCTGTTCAGACTTAACACTCCTGTTATCTTTCATTAAAAACCTGAATACAAACTTAACCTCTCAACATCTCAGTTTGTTCAGTTTGACATCAACTGTAAGAAAAGGTCAGAGTAGGCCAGAAAACTCATTAACATTTCCTAAACAATGTCTGAACAACAAAAGAAGTCCCACATGCAGATGAAGAACGGTGTCCTGTTTGCCAACGCATGAAGCAATTCAGTGGCAGTGTGAAGAAAAAAGTTCTGCCCAACCACGCAAGCGTCACGGTTAGGGCTTCCCTGGGTTTCTGGAGTCAGAGTGTGAAGAGCCAGCAGCTTTTCAATAAAAATGACAGTACTTGGTAGAAACACCCCACCAGGTTAAGAAAGTCACTCAAGGGCTGGGAAAAGGTCACTGCTTTTCACTGGCACATTCCAATTCCGTATCTCTGTCCTCAGCTTCTGTAACAGCAACCGTGGGCACAGTAACTTGAGGGTCTTCTGTGACATCAGCCAGGTCCTGAGCAATGGGGGTATTAAACTCCTCCTCTTCTGGGTAACTAGGAGAGAGCTCTGTTAAAAGAAAAACAAGATGGCCCACAGTGAGAAAACACTGCTGTGTGTTTAATGACTGCAGTTTCTGTCACCCGAATCACGGGTCCTGACTCAGGAGCTCAGTTGTCTAAGCTTATTACATTAACACTTCAGTCAGAATTCTTACCATTGTGTTGTGACTGGCTGCTGCACTGCATCTTTGCTTGCCTACGTTCTAAGGCCAGCTGCCTGTTCCTCCTGATCCGCTGTTGTTGCTCTTCTGTGAGAGTTGAACCAGGCAGAGAATCCAATTCTCCTACATTCCCAGAGCACGGAAATACTTCTTCCTTGGCTGTATCCAGTCCATTGCTTTCACCTCCACCATCTGGGTAAAGATTGAAGGAGTGAAAGGGTGAGGAGGGGCAGAAAGCAGCACTTTGAACACAGAGAGGCTTCTACTGCTAAATATCTGTCAAAGTGTTTTAAAGAATTCCTGATTATGTTCTGCATTTTAAAATTATTATGACAGCTGAAGATCATTCTGTGATTAAGTTTTAACTTGCAATCATCTGTCTAGGTCCATATTCCTGATACTCAAAATATAAAACAAATCAGAAGAACCCAAACACACTTCAGTAATAAATTCCCAAGTTTAAGGGAAATACAGCTCTGGGTACTAAGTTAGCAATTGTAAGCTGTGCTTGACAGTTGAAGGGACAGTAAATTCAAGCTGTTCTTACCAAAAGGCCGGATCCTTTTCTTCCCACCCCTTTGGAAAGTGTAAGGAGTAGTTACAGGAGTCAGACAGATTCAACACAGACATTAAATAGTTGAGTTCACTGTGCTGCTATTACAGAATATTTACTCATCATTTGCTGAGATGAACACATACAAAATGGAGGCAGTCAGATTCTGTTACAGAACTTCACCCACAGAGAAGGCAGGGCACTCTTTTGAAAGAGCGCCTGAGGCCAAGTATGGTTGTGCCTCCGCAGTACTTTAAGCCCATGAACAGAGAAGTTAGCTGACATGATTTTTTTAATACAATACCCTAGATTGAGTTTTTATTTCAAAATGCAAGACACTGACTCAAGTCCTTCAGCTGAGGACTGACCAGCTGTAGCAGTACACTGGCTAACGCGGTTCAAGAATTCACCAGCACTGCACTGAAATACAGATGTATGGAACCATCGCACAGAAAAATCTGATAACTCTACAGACACTGTCGGCAGGAACCATTGACTTCACTATTGGTGGCTGCTTACGGCTGCATTCCATTTCTAGCAAATGCAGCCAACAGCAAAGACAGCCACACGGCATTAACCACACCCCGGTTTTACCCACAAGTAGGGCAAGGCTGTAGTGTTGGGTAACTCATTCCCCAGGTGTGAACAGAAACTAGACAATGGGTAGATAGTTGTTTCAAGAGCAATCAAAGTAAAGGCAAAAAAAACCTGCAACAGACCTTAGGAAGGGCTACAAAATTCTCTAATTTCTGCTAATGAAGTTTCTTTCAAATGACTAGGTGAACTCTGCTCCCTAAAAAAGAGCCTGTTAGTTTCTGACTTATCTAAAAAACATCATGCACTTTTAAATATCTACAGAAAGCATTTCAGTCTCAGTTCAGTTTTGAAGTTCCGAGTCTCACAGAAGTGTTATTTTTCCCCCCTCACCAGAAGCCTGGTTTTAAAATACAGGACCACTCAACAGTTTCTTCTAAAATAGAAAAATGTATCATGGTCATTAATTTCTTGGTCGGCAAGAGGGGAAGAGAAGTTAAGCCACTCAACTAACAGCCAAACAAGCATACCTTCATTGCTTGTGAAGTCTTCAGATAAAATAGGAAGGTCAAGTCTAATCCGTTTCAGGCAGGTCTGCAAACGAAGAGAAATTAGTATTTCACCTGTGACAAAATCTTTCATGTTATGTTGGTATGTTTTTAATAGTACTCAATTTCTCTTTACATTTTATTATCCTAAAATAATGTTCCCTTCATTAGGTATCTGTTTGACCCTCAGCTTCAATGCTGTGGATTGTTTTCCTAGCCTTTAATCTGTCACCTAGCCAAATGAAGCAGCATTCTTCATTAAGTCTTCTTTTGCAAGTTCAAACGTAAAAAAGAGTTCCAGAACTCTTCAGCAAATTGCTTTGGTAAAAATACCCCGTAAAAGTTGAAGCAGATTCTCTGAAACGTTACATAAAGGTTATATCTAAATGTCAGATGCCTTAAATACTTCAAACATTGGAAATAACTTTTTAAAACGAGAGAATGAAAGAAATTAATTTAAATAACGCTATACACCTAAGCAACATGTAAAACTTACATCACCTTTTGCTGTGTAATTGTTGTAAACCCGTTCTTTACGCTACTACACGTTGCATGGAGACAAACTGACAGGAACAATACATACCTGAACTTCCTTTTTGCTTCCCAGAGACTCTACTTTGTCAATAAAATCATCAAATTGCAATTTTGGAAATAATCTATGAGCCCAGTGTTCCATATGTCGTATAAGTGTCTTCAAGTCCTCTGCCTTAAACATAAAACAAGATATCCAGCTGTTAGAAGTTGATTAAGTCAGCAGACTGCAGAAGTAAACATGATAGTAATGATTCTAAAAAGATTAAGCACCTGCAGCTTGAAAGTCTCTTGAAAATGTAAGTAATATGAATGCTTGGGTAATCATTCCTCCCATAATGACGTCTGTGAGTGCAATTTCAAGCTATGAGAAAAACAGCAGTAAGAGCTCAGGGAAAGCATTTGCATATACTGTGAAACACTTGATGGCTTCTGAAAAGTTGCCCTTAAGCAACCTAGGTGTGGTCTCAGTCTAAAAAAGTAATATTAATGGGGCGCAGCTGGTATTTATTTTGATATTTAGAACACACAGAAAAACATACACCTCAATAACCTTAGCTGATAAAGATTTTTGCTCAGATTAAAAGTATTGTCCAGCTTCTTTGTGCCTCCAGTTGTAAAAACAAATTTTATACCATAAATGTTCTCTGAAACCAGAGATACACTGGCATTCTTGCAAGTGTGCCAACCAGTGTCTGTTTGTATGCTGAGCACACCCAAGACAATAAAGCAGTTTGTAGAGAAAATACTGCTGTATCGTACGCTTTTGGTATCAAAAACTTTGGGATGCAGGTGTCACAACAGCCAGAAGACCGTCACTTACAGAGGAAACTGATCATGAAACAAAGAGGTAAGACATTCCAGATATATTAACAAGTCTTATAAGCCCGTTCCAATTCCCAAAACTTCTTTCTTTGGACAATACAGAAAGTCACAGACATGGTATTCTAGTTGTGAAGGAGAGGCAAAAAGCTTTAAGATCAAAACATTTCTTTTTGTTAAGTAGTCTTGTATGTTTTAAGCTTGTCACTACAAACCCCAGCAGGGTACATCCAAATACTGTTAGAAAGCCCCCTTGCACCTAACTGGCTAACCAGAGATTGATATAAATCCTCCCCACATCAGAGAGGCAACAATCTATCAATTTGGACTAATCTTCCAGGAAATAACTCAAAAGTTCATTATGTCTTACCTCATGCCCCTTACCCTTGAACTTTACATTGTCAAACATGTGTCTTAAGGCAGGAAGTCCTCTTGCTGAAACTAACCTGTAACAGGCGAAGTTATATGAAGGCCAAATTTCTTTTCAATAAAAGAAAACAAAAAAAAAACAAATCCAAATTCACTTACATTGCCTAAAGCTACAGAGCTCTATTTGAAAGAGATGCAGAAGTAGGAGCCATTAAGAAAACACAGGAAATAAAATAAAGACTGCTGAAGACATGAGACTTTTTTCAAAATTCACAATACGTATACTCCTAGTCCAAGCTGTTTTTTGATTTTGGGTACGTGGCAAGAAAATGGAACGGTCATTTCTAGTATCTATACTGCCCAAGTAAATCTTGTTAGACACACGATCTAAGCATCCACCTGTGGTATCACTGAATAACTTCATCAGTATATTTAAAATGAAGGAAATTGGAAGCTTGGATGCTTTCTATTGCTAATGAGGAACTTAGAGCAATTTTGGTGATAAAAACAAGGAAAATACTGAACTCCTTTAAACAGAGTTTACCTAATTTGTAAGTAAGACAGGTATCAGGCATACTTTAACGTCTGTTATATACAGCCTCTGTTATACTGAGAATTTATTTTGAAACACGCTTGAAATAAATTAAAGAACTCCGCAATACTATGTCTAAAGCAAAATAAAGAGGATACAGCTAGAAGACTCCTATGCATGAATAATTAGTAGCTAGTACATGACTAATAATTTTGTTAGTAAGTCCCAAGGAGACTTCAAGAAAGTTACCACTAACAGCAATATATAGGTAAGCAAGGATCAAAAGGTTGAGATACAGCACACAAGCACTTTCATCTCCAAAATCCTTGATATTTGATTCAGCTATGACCGAGCAGATATTGCTGTAATCTTAATTATTACGCCACAGCCACACACCAAATTCATCAAAGAAATATTATGCAGTAATACCTGTGAGCATCTAATTTAGGTACTGATCTTTTAACTGCTTTCCGTGTCGCTGCAGAAGAATCCTTTGTCTGTGACTGCTGGTTTCCATCTGGTTCTAATGAAGAAAGTAACATATTGTAAGTACACAGCACAAATGGCACCAACTGGAATTATATTACATAAAATTTAAGCTTCTACCCTATCTAAAGGGCAATAGTCACAAGAATTCTAGTGCAATATTACTCCACGTAAATGCTTGCGTATTTCATCTACCTTCTCATGCAAGTCTGGTAAGAAAATACATCTTTTACTATTTGGAAGAATCAATTTTTCTAGCAAAGGAGAAAATTTCTCTTTCAGCCAACCTAGTTTTAGAACTTTTATATTGTATTTCTGATGAAAAATGTACCAAGGGTAGATTCTTCCAATTCTAAAAGTTGAAAAAAAATAATCAAAACATCAGTAAACAAAAATGATGTTTCCCAAAGTTTCCACGGAAATCTGAAAGTGCTAAAACTGTAGTACAGTCTTTAAAAATAAAGAGGTTACATATAAACACAATGGGGTGCCTTTTAAGAACCAAAGTTCATGGTTTTTTGATTAATGCTATTGTGCATGCTTGACTGCAACAGACGAGGTACCACTGCCCATCACATCTCAGAATAAATAATTATTTATTACACTGATTTCTTGTTTAACATTTTGATACTCCGAGCATCAGGAATTCACGAGTTAGAACTCTCCTTTTCATACATCAAAGAACTGTAGCCATCCAAAACCGATCCTTTCTAGTGAACAGACATAACAGGGACCAAGGACAATGTTTACCTAATATTATTTTTACTCATAATTGACTATAAATAATAGCAAAAATAAAGCCATTATATTTTCTATTAGCTTGTTCAGTACACTGGATTACATTAAGATCTTCTCAAATACAAATCATTTGTTTTACTGTCCTGAAGTGCCTTGGATGTTTTCTAGGCCATACTTTCTACAAGAACTACCGAATTCCAGCTGGAATGCTACATTCGACATTCTTGTGCGCGTGTATGCTTCCATAGAACCTGCAAAAATGAACTTCTCCCACAAGTACGAATACACAGAATCAAGCACAGCTTCAATTTGAGTTGACTGCTTTTTTAAAAGTTATACAAGGCTATTTTTATGCAGCAAGCTCCAGCACAACCCCGTAACACCGGTCTCCGGGTGTTTCAGCCCAGGAAGCTCCCGGCGCCCTCCTACCTCCGCGAGCCTCAGCCCAGTCAGCCCCGGCCGCCCCCGGAGAGGCAGGGGGCGGGAGAGGGGGAAACTTTTCGTCTTCTGTATTCTCGTAATCGGGAAGATCGAACAGATTGTTCTCCAAAGGGTCTATCATGGCCAGAAACGAACGGTTTTTGCTCTCCTCCTGCAAGAATCAGCACAGCTTTTAAAAAGAGCCCAGCGCCCGGGTACCTCAGCGCGGTACCCGCTGACAGGAAGCACTGCGAGAGCCGCCGATCTCGCGAGACCCCGGCCTGAGGAGAGCGGCCGCGGGGCAGGGCGCATGCGCGGGAGCTGCTGCGCCGCTTTTGGCGCCAAAAGGTTGAGAGGGAGGGAAGGGGAAGGGCTGGGCGCTGAGGCGCTGCCCCTCAGGTGAGCGGGAAGCTGCAGGCTGCCGCGCCCCAGGGAAAGGGTTTAACATTTTAACATAGCGGGTGTCGAGCCTTCCGTGATGTCCTGGCCCTGGAGGAGGCCTTCGGGACAGGTCTCCGGCTATTTTCCGTGCGAACGCCCGTTGAGCCTTCTGGGAGCCCGAAGCTCGGCCGTTTGGTGTCCGGGCTGTGAGGGACGCAGCAGGGGGCCGTGAAATGGCGGCCGGCCTCGAGCTGGGGGCAGATCCCTCAGGGGAGCCGGGGCAGCCTCTTCTCACAGATAACCAATTATAGGGCTAGTGATTCGTGGAAGAACTCTACAGCTCAAAAGCAAAATGAGTTATAAAGTTATATATAAATATATGTGAAGTATACATTTATGTATATATGTATTGCATATATAAAGTTAGATATAGCTTTGGGAACCATCCTGCGTATGCTCGGTGCCAAAATAAACCACATACCTACTTTTATTTTTGCATTGTAGAGCTCTTCTGTGACTCACTAGAGGGAACGGCCTCAAGTTGTGCCAGAGGAGGTTCAGGCTGGAAATGAGGAGACATTTCTTGTCAGAAAGAGCAGTCGGGCACTGGGGTGGGTTGTCCAGGGAGGTGGTGGAGTCACCATCCCTGGGGGTGTTCAAGGAAAGCTTGGATGTGGCACTGAAAGGACATGGCTTAGTGGTGATATTGGTGGTAGGGGAGTGGTTGAACCAGGTGATCTTGGAGGGCTTTTCCAACCTTAATGATTCTGTGATTCTGTGGTGTGAGGGGCTGAGGTCCTGATGGCCTTATGGAGCAGAAGGAGCAAAGTCAACGACAGTGCCTTAAGGGAACTGTTTTTTTCTGGTATCTCTCCAAGTTTGACGTAGGTAATGTACCTCTTAATTTAACATATTCCATCTATCACAGTAAAATCAATTACAAGAACTTCAAATGAAAAGCATAAATGTATTACCCTTTAGCCAAAATGATTTTAACGGTGTTTAAAACATGTATTCCCAAATGCAGAAGCATCTTTTATAGTCAGGAGTACACATAATATAGTGAACACGTTTATTGGCATTCAATCCATTTTTCTGAACTTTTTAGATGTGACTGTTTTCCTCAATACAAAGTACGAAAAATACAGAGATACTCTTATTATAGATCAAGTGGTGCTAATTTCCAACCCAAACACTATAAAGATGTCATAAAATTACTGAAAATCCAATTTCTATATATAATTTCAATATAAAGAGCTCTTTACATTGGAATTAATAGTCCCTCTGTATTAAAAATGTTTATCAACAAAGGAATTAGGTTTTGAGTGTAGCCTGAATATCAAGCTTAAAGCTATTTGTGTGATGCATCTTTTCACTTCAGTGTTCTCCTTAATATTTAATGCTTTTTTTTGTATGTGAAATAATTGTTTTTTAAATTCTTAGGTAATGGCAACTGAACTTGCTAGAGCTAACGGTTTCACCACATCAGCTGGTCTTTATGGGCAGAGCTTTGTCCTGTGATGGGTGTTTTGTCTTAGAACAGGTAGATACTGAATATTAAAAAGTGCTTTGAGAGGTATAAAAAAAATACTATCCAAGAGTTAAAGTGGAAGATCACTTACAATCTCTGTAGAGGAGTACAGTATTATAAAACCTGTCATATTTATGCAATTGATTAATCAATGTGTTTGAAGAGTGTTTAATTGGAGATTGGATTTGATGTCCTAGGTGGTTCTTTCCACTCCTATGTTCCTAATTAAATGAAAAGCATATGCCAGCAGGCATTGACTATTGGTTTTTCCCCCCCCAGGAAATGAATAAGCAGACACATGCTGATAAAATAATAAGCCAGAGGGGAAAAAAAAGAAAACCTTGCCTCAATTCTAGAAAATACTTCTGGTTTCTAGTTGAGGTGAAACAGAAGCATTGCTTGTTTATTTTTGTATCCAATAGTGTTAAATAATTAGAGAAACTGCTGAAAATTAGCACTTTGGTTTTTTATTTTAAACATCTAATTTCCTATTTTATGCTATACATAATATGTGGCAGAGAAAATCCACGAAATTGATGATTGGCTCCTTCTACATTTGGAGGGTTTTATATTGGAAAAGCTGTTCATGCAATAAAAGTGCTCCTGATCCAGTGAGCCCTTGGCAAAGGAGGCTGTATTGGTACCAGGGTAGCTGTGTTAGTGGAAGGTCAGACCTCACAGATGTAGAAATGTTCGGATACTTGTGGGTTATAAATTGTTTATAATCAAAATCTTATATTATGCAGTCATCTTAAATGTTAATTTTTAAGCCGTTAGTACGCTACTCAACATTTCAGATAGTGTTCCAATCCAAAGGTTTTTTTTTTCAATCTCTGCTTCTTGAGGAAAATAAGATGTGCGAGAAAGACTGTGATCTCTGGCTGGTTGAAAGAAAGTATGTCTGTCAGCTACTTCTAATAACTTTTGATCCTGTAGACCAATTTCATTTGAATTTGAATCAGGCTTCTTAAATTCTGTTGCTTTTGGGACTAATTATTTCCTTAAATTGCTCTGTTAGCCACTAAATAGATTACAGAGTATTAAATCTTTCAAATAAGTTTGCATACTTTTGTTATGGCAGTAAAATAGGCATCTTTTTGTGGTGATCAAGTTTTAAAAATAGGATAATTCAGTGGTGCAATTAATGTATCCAATAATCACATTTTCATGCAAGAAACTAGAAAAAAAAAATGGTAGGCTAGTTCCATGACGGAAAGTAGTAGTAATGAATAGAAGCTCCTTTGATGCCATTTCTGTTCACAGGGACATATTTCAGTTCTATTTATTTCCAGTGGTGCTAGAATCAATAAATCAGAATGTCTGCCTGTTCAGAAGTCATTCACAGAGATTACACCACCTTATATTTTCTCTTTTATCTTTTCCTGTGGGATCCACCTTCAGAAACACCTGTTCAGAAAGCAAAATGCAGTTCCTCCCACCGAGAATGTTTGAATTCCCAAAACATGTTTTGGTTTGGGCTGGAAAATATGCTTGTTTTTTTGGTTGCAAGTCTACTGAAGTTAAAGCTGTGTGTTTTACAGAAGTTCAAACCCATCTATAACAATGTTGAAACATTTCAAATGTGCTATGTAATCATATACAGGAAAATTGGGAGCTCAGGAAATAATACTCTGCCTGTATAGATCAGCATGAGGGCCATTACTGACTATGAACAACACAACAAAAGACAAAGCTGGTGTCCTGTGACATTTTGAACAAAGCCCGGGGGCCATCCATCTCTTAGGTCTCTGTAAGGTTCCAAGGGTACAGGAGTGCTCGTGGAAGACGATGGCAAGAGCAATCACAGATATGGTTCCTGCAGAACCATTACACAGAAACGATTCTGTATGGCATCAGTACGGAGACCCATGCCTTTATTTCTGTATTCAGTCAATTCAAAAATCCCCTTGTTCTGTCTGTAGGTCAAAGGGTCTTTAAAATAGATATGTGAATTAAGTAATTCTTCCAAGATTCCACGGGACTATGTTTGTAATGCAAGTGTAACATGCTCCAGAGGAGGGAGCTGTCTCTTAGTGTTTGGAATTGGATGGAGGGACCATGTCTGTGAATAGCAGAGCTGTGAAAATGGTAATTCAATCTTTTATATTTTAAAAATGCGCAAGAAGTTAGGAACAATACAGCATCTTTGCATAACATGCAAAGCATTAATGACCGCTTTGATTATTTTACTTTTGAAGATGATAGAACATTAAAATGTGGCATTGACAGTTCTTCATACAAAGTATTTCCAGTGTAAGTTTTGTTATGGCATTCACTCGGACTGGTCAGCTAGGGTGATCCATGCTGCTTGCTGCTATGTTTCAGAATTTCTCCATACTGAAACGTGTTTTCAGGAGGTATGCCAATCATTCATCTGTTCGTGTAGATTTTTAGTATGTAGTTTACTGTGATGGAGAAAAAACAATTTTGTTACAGGGGGGAAATAACTAAAACTCCACGTGCAAATTCACAACATGTAACTAAAATTCTTCCTAGTTAAGTCCAAATATTGCTCTGCAGAGGAGGTTGGTGTTTCAGACAAAGGAGTCTTTGCGTTTCCCCACACAGTTGTGTGAAGGGAAAAACAACCTCATCTACAACTCAATTTCTTCATTAGAAAAAAAAATGATTATAGCATAGAAAGACTTGCTACTTCTGAGTTACTATAAATGCAAGTGATTCAATTTTACTACTGTGTCTTAATCCTGTGGCAAAAAAAAAAAAGGAAAATCATACATAATAAAAAATTCTCAAGTAGCTATACAAATCCTGTTTTAGTCTATAATAATTTATGGTTGAATCAACTCATTGGAGTATAAAACCTGTTCATATTTTGAAGCAGTTTTTAATGTAAATGATGTGTTTATATGCCTGCCTTGTATAGGAAAATGACTCTAGCTTCAAAAGGCTTCTTCACCTGAGGCAAAAGAAACAAACCCAAGCACAATGCCAGTTGCAGCAGTCAGTGCTGGGACTGCCGGAGGAACTGAGCTTTCACTCCTCTGCCCAGTACCAAGCCACTAACCACTGCCCTAGCACCGTGGTGCTCAGAACTACTTCAGTTCTTGGTTCAGGGCTCTGTGAGACATTTTGTTTACCACTGAAGCAAACTTCAGAATAACTGTAGTCTTTCCTTGTAGCTCTGTCCCATTTGTTGGTGGATCAGAGCAGGTACAGTACAGGAACTTACAGTAACAGTTGCATGGTTCCCAGCTGTGTCAGAAAGCAGAAGAAATTTACAAGTGCTTCTTGACGCATAGCTTCTCTGGGTACGGGCCTTAAAAGAGTTTTCATCTCATTTCTCCGGGATTCAGACAATGAGAAATTAATCTTCCAAAGAAGCCCAAGCTTTACCAAATGCATCTCAGCATCAGAGGCAGGATTCTAAGATCACTATATTCACACAAGTCAAATACCTGTAACTCCTCCTGAGTCTTATTAGCATACAAACATCCTAGTTTTAAGCACCGCACACATGGAATGTGCCAACTCTGTTGATCCAGATAGGTCCCTAGGTAGTACGCCAATAGGCCATTGTTTCCTCTTGAGGAAACAAGTAAATGACCAGAATCTTTAAATTCTCCTCAGGAAGAGAACTGGCACGGAGGGATCGCTGACAGGGACTGAAGAAAAGGGACTCACATTCCCATACAGCAATTTTGCCAATGCCAGATGAGACCACCATTGGATGGGAGCGAGGGTGCTCAGCTCTTCCTGAAGGTAAGGCTCACTGCTGCCCTGGGAGCACATCCCAGGCTGTAAATGTGGTGCGTCAGGTCAAGCTGTGTTGTTTCAGCCATACGAGGTGCACCCACCACACCTGGCCCTGCTGCCGCAGGACACCCCCATGTCCCCACCCCACCTGACTGCCTCTGCTTCCCCAGCAGCATCCCTCTGCTCCCACTGCTCTGAGCGCTCTGGTTCACGTTCCTTTATTGCTGTGTGGCAGTGCTTTGTAGACATTTGGAAGCAAGCTGATTTTAAAGCAAGGCAGCACTCAGCTCCTATCCCAAGATGGAAGCTTTTAACCCAAGATGGAAGCTTTGTTTTTTGGTTTTTTTTTTTTTTTTCAGTGACAAGGTGGCTTTAGTTCTCAGGAATTTTAAACTCATATTTCTGTTGGTGTATTTCTCCCTGAAACAACCTGTATACAAGACACACCGATCCCTCTGTGGAATGGGATTGCAGCCTTGTTCGTTGTTAGTTCAGGACTTCTATGTTGAAAACTGTTAAAAAATCAGTGGGTTCATAACATACAATGCCAATATACAACTTTTTTTTTTTTATTAGTTTATAAAGCGTACTGTCTCAGCCATATTCTCACTTTTGTATGCCAATATATGAATAGCTCCTGGAAAGTAACATTTTTGTTTCACCTTTTGGCTGCCTAAACTAATGCAATCACAAAAAAACCCAGACAGTGATATGAGTCAGAACTTCACAGAAATGTACACACACAAAACCACGATCCCATTAAGCATGAAATGCCTGCGACCAAACCCAATCATTCCTAGCAGCTACAGACAATAAAACAGTCCAGAGAAGCGAGAATAACGCCTTTGGCCTTGTGTTTTTGTACTGATTCTGCTCTTTATAACTCACCGTTCTCTGAGTGTAAGTTTCCTTTTCCATTTTTACTGCAGGCACTTACTTCAGTAAAAAAAAATACTAGCAGCCGTGAGTACCCCAACATGAGGTTTTGTTGTAATTATAAATAGGGCAGGTCCGTGTCTGGGTGTATTGAGGGAGAGAAACAAACAGCTTCACATAACACCTTAGCACCGTGGTTTGCTCTGCGGGGAAGATGCTGGGGCTCGTTGCTCGGAGTTGCTTCACTCGGTCGCTGCTTCACTCGGTCGTGGTGAGAGCTCTCTGAAGGAGAAGCGCAGTACCAGCAGTGCGCAACCCACAAAACTGTGGCCAAGCCTTGAAGCAGACGCGAGGCTTTCACCAAGCCCTCAGCCTACCGCCCCTGGCCACCTGTAGCTGGGGTTTGAAAGGAACGAAAGAAACAAGGATTTTGGGTGGTTTAAAAGTTAAATTATTTTAAACTGGTTGGAGTTTTTGAGAAAGTTGAATCATCTTAAACTGAACGCGGTCTCGCAGGCGGCAGGCATGCGGTGTTCCCCACGGGGAGCGTGGCAAAGCAGGGCAGGCCGCGGCCGCAGCTCTGTCCCCGGTCCCCCCCCCCGGTCTCCCCAGCCCTCCAGGTGAGGGCACAGCTCCTCCGCGGCTTCACCCTCCGCAAGCGCGCATGCCCCTGCCTGGCCTCCCCTTCCCGGGGGGGGGGGGGCGGCTCGCGCAGGCGCGGTGCGGAGGAAGGGCGCGGCCTCAGCACGGGCACCGCGCGCCGCCGGCACCAGCTCGGGGCCGCTCCGCGGGGGGGGGGGGAGCGGGGGCGGCCAGGCAGCGCCTGAGGCACCGGCACCGGGGGGGGGCCGCCCGGGGGCCGCCATGCCGAAGAAGAAGCCGGGGCCGATCCAGCTGAACCCCGCGCCCGATGGCTCCGCCGTCAACGGGACCAGCGCCGCCGAGTGAGTCAGGCCCGGGGGGGTTCGCTGCGGGGCCGGGTCCCAGAACGGGGCCGTTCAGGGGGGGCTGCCCCTGGGGGGCGCCTCACGGGGCCCTCCCCCGGCGGTCAGCGGCTGCTGGAGGGTGTAGGGTGAGAGAGGAGGGGACGAGGAAAGAGGGTATAATGTTGGGGGGCGTCTGTCAGATGGCTGGGTTATGTAATTATGGGGTGAGGGCCAAATTTTGCCTTATCGTAAACGTGTGTGCAGAGGAGAACTTACACTGGAAGTCGCGAATTTGTAGGAAAAGTGATGGGTTTTGTTTGTGATCTGTCCCCTCCTTCACTTTAAGCTAATGTCAGTGAAGCTGTTTCTCAGTAACTAGCATGTTATGCTAGGGACATCTGTGAGTGTGTTGGGAGAAGATGTTCTTGAGTTTTCTTGGCTGTAGTATAAGCATTACACCTTACAAAATAAAAGAAGGTAAGTCTAAGCTAATCACTGGCATGTTTTTTTTTAAAGCATTGCTTGTGAAGTAGCACTTGAGCACATGCATGGTAGTTAGGCTTTATATTGCGATGGCAGCACCGTGAAGTGTTACAAAAGGAGCTTCCTCGAGGTTAACAGGTCTGTGTTCACCGCTTCGTCTTTAGGTTAAGGTGATGGACTAGCTCCTAACGGAGGCGTGAAACACAGATGTGTGTTGGAAGAACGCATTCCTTTCCCTGTATGGTTACTTCACTCTTCTTGGATACATAAGCAGAGCTCTAATGTACTTACATACTGTGCTGTCAGGATATGCAGTACAGAGCTGCACTGAGATGTACAAGTGTCAGGCTCTAAATTGTTCCGCTTGTGGTGGTGTTGCCACGTTCTCAGGCAGGCTCAGACCTCGTTTAACCTCAGAATATGCTCGGTATCTCACAGCTCCCGCTGTGATGTTTCTAGCAAAGTCTTTTGATGATGAACTGAAGGGTGAGCTCTCTTAAAAGCTATCTTGTGGCAGGGATTCCTGATTGCATAATATTCAGAACATAATCCTTAGATACGGTTTTTGCACTGGATCAATAGGGGAAAAGTGTTATTTTTATATTTGTCTGTATAGCACCTTACAGTTGATTTTCTTCAAGGCAGTTGTAGATAAGCTGATACAGTTTGCAGGGATCCCTCCTGCATACTGGTCTTGTTTTATGGAATAAATCTGATACAGCTATCACTTATTGTGCTACCTAAAGTTAAGCACCACACAAGTACCGTATTAAATACTGAATATCTTAAATATTTCTTCGCTTAAGAAACAGTGCTCATCTGAAATTGCTTAGATGTCTGCTATTCATTTACTTTGTGAAAACTTACAGAGAGACTGATGTGAGTACAGAGTTTTGCTTACACCAATGAAGAGTCTTGCTGCGTTTTCTATTTTGTATGCTATTTGGTATATGCATCTCCTAGACCTTTGCTCTTTATTATACCTTAGTCTTATACCTGGCTTTTGCCAAGCGTAGAGATGTGTAAAGAATTTTTTAAAAAGCAGCTTAGAGAAGAAGTAAGTCCAGTAACGTGTTGTTCCATAAACAGCCACAATTAATTTATTTGTGGGATGAGGGTATATAAATCCTCATTGTGAAAGACTTAAAGTTGCAAAGCATAGTTGCATCAGAATATCAGAATTTGGAAATGGTTTTGGAATGAAGCTGAAAATGGTCCTTTTTTTTTTTTCATCTGCGACCTTGCTTTTTTTTCTTTCCTGCAGCGTAGCTTTTCCCTCTGGTCAGTGCTTGAGATCAGCTGTAGAGGTGTTTGTCAGTCTGTATACATGGACAAGTGTTTCAAGTATGTTATGCAGCTGCAGACTACCATATTAACACTTTCTGAAGCTTTGTTCCTGACTTAATGGAATTTTGGCTGTGTGAGTCTCCAGCTACTTATTTGCTTCCACCATACACAAACCTGTCACTTTGATGCAAATGATCCTGGCTGCTTCCCTGTTCTTTTTCAGAGAAGTGAACCTCAAGAGAGAGAATGAAAAGAGCTCGAATTATTTAGTTAAGTAACATGAAGACTGCGTGAGATGTGATATGATTGCTCGCTGTAAATGTGTGAAGGAGGGTTCTGAGGCTCAAAGGCAGGGCTTGCACAAAATCAGAAGGGTACTGCTTGGCCATCAGTGATCTTATGTCAGAAATCGGGAACTTTCTAGCTGTGGGTCAGAAGATTCTGTAACATTCTAAACAGTCCCATGCCCATGCTAGTTTTAAAATATCAAAGCTTAATGCTTTTGGGAATGGGTGCATGTGAAACTTGGACTTCCTGGCAGAAAGGAAGGGGAAAAGGCAAAACTGAAAGAAGGGACTGGGTGGTTGAGGATGTCTTGCTTCCATGCCTGTCTTGTCCTCTGTCTTCATCCTTATTTGGCATTGGGATCTCATTGACTGGAGTAAGCAAATGCTTGTAGGGTGAGGGGTGGTGCGTTAAGAAGTGCGCATTGGAGGCTCGATCCTCACTCACAGTAATTATTTCTAAAAAAATCCTGTCAGTGTTATAAAGGAGAAGTAGAATACTTGCAATTTAAATACATGCATAGGGCACATTCAGTTCAATTTCATGCTGTTTTTCTGTGATAACAGCTTTTGTTATTTGTAGCTTGTTATATGCAGTTATTACTTCAGTAACCTGTGCAGTGTATTTTGGTGCTCTTTGGAGCCTTTCAAATCCCTAGCTACTCAGCGGACAATAGAGAACATGTATTACAAGATTTTTCTGTGCTGTGAACTTCTGTTTTTGACATTTCCTGCCGAGAAGTAGTTACCCAGAGCTGACCCCGTGCTGCTCTTCTTGAGCTCCTCGGTGCTTTACATCATCGGAATGAGGCTGGGATGACGCTGGCCAGCTGCAGGCTTAATTTAATTCTGGTACTTCTGGAACTGCACAGGTATGCATGTGCAAGGATTTTGCAAAGAAAATGGGAGAAAAATGAAAGAAAGCTGAATGAAGTAAAAAGGATGCACCTTCCCTTCTGACTGAACGTGATAGGATAGTTCCCTGTCTTAATAGCCAAAAGGAACAAGAACAAGATCTCCACTTTCTCTTCCTCTCACGCTTAGGTTTCCATCCTTTTGAATATCTGGTAGTTGTTGCTCAATTTCTAGGTTTATTTAAATCCAAACTAGACACACAATACACACAATATTAAGTAGACGCTTTGCAAAGAGGCAGGAGGGTACGTTTGAAGATTATGTATTACAATAAGCATTTTGTTCACATGAGAACAAAGTTACTTCCATGTCATTTTTAATTACATCTTTACAAAAACAGTTAAGCAGAAGGAAGGATTTTATTTATAATGAGGGAGTTATTTTATTTATAATGAGGGAGTTATTTTGATGTAAAATGCCAGAGAAGACAAGCACGGTTGGTTTTTACCTTGCTCCAGGTACTCCAGTAAATGCCAGGACAGGAAGGGCTATGTGTATGGTATTTACGGACCATGCTAAAGTAGAACTTTCACTGTTTTGTCTTAGCAAGTATCAAAAATGCACATATCTAAATGTGGTCACCTTACTTGAAGTGCTTTTGACTGAGAAGGCACAAAATGCAAGAGTTCTATAGCTACAGCCTTGGAGTATAAACTTATTTAAAAATTGGTACCTTTTTATTCATCAAAACCTCTTGTTTATGTGTTATGCTGTGCAGTGAGTTTTGAAGTGTCCCACTGACCTCAGGTTATTGGATGAAAATCTGCCAGTTAAAATTCCCATGTCCAGGAGGACACAAATGGGGGAGGGGGAAGGTAATTTAAGATCTCAGGGCATGGATTTTATGTTTATTGTGAGGCTGTGACTACAGAACGTCTTGGCTTGTATGTAGACTATTTAAAAATGCTATTAGAAAATGTGAAGTAAATAGTCAGTACAACATCTTGTCATTGAATGCAACAATCCAATGAGCCGCAAAATGAGATGGAGCCTTCTAATGAGTTCCTTAGTTGATTTGTCTGTCATGGAAGAGATTACTGCTACAGTTAAGAGCATGTATTGAAGTTTGTCGCAGCTTAAAACTTTTCATTTCAGAAGAGATGTTTTCTGATTGCTTTGCCTGTCCATTGATTGCACGTACTAGCAGAACTGCTCTAAAGCCTCACTTTGTTACCTTACTAAGTAAATAAAGACTGCTGCTCCCTCTGGTACTATCATTTGAGCCTTCCAGAAATTTCTGGGACTAAAACCTTCTTAACATGGTGTCACTTCTTTGTGTTGTATAAGCATTCACATAGAAAAGGTGGTCGCAATTGAAGTCTGGTTTTTTCCATCTGTTTAAAGAATTGTGAAATCCACAACTACTTATTTATTTTGGTAACAGCTGCTAGCTCCCAAATCAAGCCTAAGCCTCAGTCTCTGCTCCAGGAGGAAGGTGCCAAGCAAGTCTCGGCTGTGACAGAGCAAGGTGTGATGTGAGGTGGAACGAGCAGAGCAGGACTGTATTCTTGGTGACTGGCACTAAAGACAGTGCAAAAGAATGTTTCTGTTTTGCTTGGAAAAAACACATGAAAGGAAAAGTGGAATTTGGAATTTGTCATCTTTTAATGTGCTGGAAGAAAGTAAGTTTTTGAGAGTATGAGAACGTGCTGGCTGCAGGTTTTTACCACCTTAGGGACTGTATTTCTTCACAGGACGTGTCTCGAAAGAAAGTCCAAAGGCTTTCTGAAAATTTCTGAACCGAATTGTTGCCAGAGGCGCTTACATGCGTTCTGTCTTAACTGCAGCATATCCTCAGCTTAGCACTGTTCAAAGCAACACGTAATTTCTTAGAAATCGACTGGCACAATCCAGTCATAAACTATACTTCAGTTCTTAATGTGAGCTTTTTCTTGTAGCTTTCTGTTTATCCTGTTCAAATTGCATTAAGGAAGCCACCAAATAGCTGGCATGACCTCTGAGTGCAAATGCCTGCATCTGATAGTCAAAGTGTAATTCGGGAATTACACAGAAGTGGCTTGAACTTCCATTTGTATTGACATTTCCAGAAGTTGCTTGCTTGCTTGCGATGTGTCTTGCAGTTTTCATGTTTTTCAACATCTTTCTCAAGGGAACTTCAGTTTGGGCTTCGTAGGAGTAGGTGGGGATGGGAGGTTGATTTTTGTTTTTATTTATTTGGTTTTTTTTGAGGCTTGCATTGAAAACTGGAATGGTGGGAGGTGAGCAGCAGGATCAGTGGGCTGCTCTCGAGCAGACCTCGTTCCAGCAGAGTCTGTCCTGCAGAGAGTAAATCTTTTATGGATCGCTTTTCCTGGATGTGAGTTTAGACGAAATGACAGGAAGGTTTTCACCAAGTTGTTTGTTTTAATGCTTGCTGGATCACCGCTGCTTTTGTTGTTTTGTTTTTCTTTTCCTTTGCTTTTAAAACCAAATAGTCTCTGATGAGAGGCAGACCCTGTATGGAATTCCTTTGACTTCAGAGGATTTCTGTTTGCATGTCGTGTTCTGGAAGATTAGGTCCTGAAATTTTATGACTGAGCTGGCAAGATTGCTATCGCATTGCATGTGTACAGGGAATTACAGTGGACCTGTAAATATTTACAAGAAAAATTGAGAAAGCTTTTTTCAGAAAAAACCTGCCCTACTCTCTGCTAATGAAGGATTAGCCAAGCTCCAAAATACATGTGGTATGAGAGAATGCATGTTGGGCATGCAGTCGTAAATGCTAGGTAACTCTAAGTAAACTGAGTCTTTTGTTATTCACTAAATCCTCCAAATTTAGCTTAAAACATACTTAAGCAGATTTAAAATGAATGCTATTGAGCCTGGCACAGGCCTTCATTGAATTAGAAATAGCATTTTAATAATTAAGCTAATAGAGCATATGATCTGTCATAATAAAACAGGTGAAAGTAAAAGCCTGCAACATTAAGTTTTATTATTTCTAGAAGCATGTGCTGAAAAACTATGAGCATGTGCAGCTAATGCAAAACTAACACCAGTGGCAAATTGACCTCTGCTGTTCTCAGTTGTAAACGCTGTTTTATCAAGTCTGGGTGTAGGGAAGGTTGTAGGACAGTTAATACTGAAGTGAGAGTATTGAGGCTTGTTACACATTTACACACGCATTTAGGCATAATGACTGTAATGGAAACATACTTTAATTCTTACGATGTGGTCATTGTTCAGAAAGCATACATCAGTTTATTAGAATTACATAAACTGGGAATAAAGATGTTGCATTCCAGTGATAACACAGGTAAGGAAAGTGCTGGTGGTTAATGTGGAGTCAGCAGGGTTTTTTTTCTTTTTCTGCCCTTGACAACAGCAGTTCTGCGGATGGAATTAGAAAGGTGTGATTTCACGATTGCACACATGCAAGATCCTGCTACTTCGGAACTTCTGGCCTCCTCTTGCTCTGCCCACGTGTTCCTGAGGCTCCTTTTCTTGCATCAGCTCTTCCAGTGAGTCAGGCATCTGTGCTGATCCAACCGAGAATTTACCCCACCAAAGAATCCCAGATAAATTTTTGTGGGGCTGTCCTCTTGGGCTTACATTAGCACTGATGTAGCCCCATGGTGAACTTAATCAGGGAGAAACTCCAGCTGAAAATACGCAGGTTTTTAGTGATCTTTGAAGTGTATCTGTTCTGAGTGGGGTTACTCTGGATGAATGAATGGCTGCGGGCAGAATGGGGCAGAGCCTGTGCCAAGAGCCCAAGTTTTTGCAGGATTATGTGACAGCATACCTGGAGCTGGAGATACTACAGAGAAATGCAGAGATTCAGTAATTACAACAGTTTCAGAGTAGCACGTCTTTTAATTGAATAGTCTTAGATCTTTGTCTCGAGAGGACCAGATTACCTCTGAGATCTTCCAGTGTTACTTAATAGTCAAAGAAGGCTTTTTCATTTTAAAAAAACAATAATAAAAAAGGGAGGAGTAGGCAAGCCCCATATGCAGCTGAATTATTAGTTTGGCATAACAGCAGTGCTGCTGTTATTAATCTGGGCAAAGGGTCTTTGCTGAAGTGCTGGCTGGGGGGAAAAAAAAAAGCCTTAAATTGTGGGAAATCTACAAGGCAGGAAATACATCAGCGAGCTATTTGAGTGGATACTCACTAAGTATTTCAACGGGAGAAGCATTCTGAAATGAACTGGGGAAGGAATTGTCTGTTATGTGCAGTAAACCTAGAAGGCCCCTTTAAATTATTAAATTTTCCAGTACAAAAGCTCCCCCGTCCTCCTCCCTGTGTTACCCTTTTTACAGCTGCTGGAAGCTGCATTTGTTCTCCAGTCATTGCCCTGGGGACTGCCTGGGATTTAGAAGTTTATGGATTCCACTGCCAAAGCACAAAAACGTCTCTCCAAGGAAGCAATGGTAGTTGGCAACATCAATTTCTGGGTTGCTGAATTTTTGGGGAGGGTGTTGTCATCCCACGTTCCTCCTTTGTAAGGAAGCAATGGGATCTTGCTTCTGAAGGCTTGCCGATACTGTTAGGAATTGGCAAGCAGATGATTTCTGGTTTGATGTGCGCTCAATATTACTTACTCAGGCAATCTTTTATTCTTTGGAATGAGTGTGCGAGCCTTTCTGCCAGTCAGTGCCCACAGCAACTGAGCAAGGCTAACTCACTGCTCAGCATCCCTTTGCAGACATCTGCTGTTCAGCCGTTGACCCGAGTCTTGTCTGAACAAGAGGAGAGTGGATTCCAGCAAACTTCTGCCTCCTGACAGCTGAGGCCATTCTCTCTTGCCTGGGTTTGTTGCCTTGCAGGCATCCAGCAGGAGGAAGTGAACAGTGGTGTCTATCGCTGCGTGACACATACAAAAGAAATGAGAATGGAAGCAAGATTGTTTTACTTCATTCTGAGAGCTAGAACAGAGATGTTCCAGCATTGCCACCTTTGCGTGCTTCCTTGTATGAACAAGTATCTTCCTAAAAACCAGCTTGAAGGTTTCTAAAACAAACTGTTAAAACTTCCTGGTAACCCATCTTTCCTTCAATGTGTTTTTTTTTTTGTGTGTGTGTTCACAACTCGGCATTGTTCTGTGCTTTTCTAAACTTTTTTTCAGTATGGCAGGAAGATGAGTCAATTAGCTTCAATCCTGAAATCTAGCAATCAGAGAATGCATTTTTGGGGGAGGAGGAGAAATCATTCCATTCTTACATACAGAGATATTCTGCT
This sequence comes from Heteronetta atricapilla, assembly GCA_011075105.1. Classification (NCBI taxonomy): domain Eukaryota; kingdom Metazoa; phylum Chordata; class Aves; order Anseriformes; family Anatidae; genus Heteronetta; species Heteronetta atricapilla. The sequence continues at coordinate 19,576,564 of CM021740.1, forward strand.
GAGATGTTTGGTGTGGGTATATGTAAATATGTATTGTTAAAGTGTGTACAAAAAAAGGTCAAAACGATCAATTTCTTTTACTAACTGGCTCTGTTGGTAAATGTCCTGTGTTGTGCAATCCCTCTATTGCAAATTTGGGCAAAGATCACAGAATCACAGGATGGTTTGGGTTGGAAGGACCTTAAAGCCCTCCCAGTTCCTCTGTGTTCGTGGACAGGGATACCTCCCTCTAGACCAGGTTGCTCAAACCCCATCCAACCTGCTCTGGAAAAGAGGTAAGCCTTCTGTTTGTGGTTTTCTCTGGATCCCAGCTGTGGCTCTCTGTGTGCATTTACCTGCATACCCAGGCAGTGTTCTTTGCCTATTCCTGATGTCTCAGCTGCAGCTTTTGCCAGAGTTTCTGTTCTGGACTCCTTGCTCAGCTCTTGCACCTGAAGCTGCTCAGTTCTAACCTTGGCCTTTATGGGCCTTGTAAACAGATAACGTAACTTCATCTCTTCGTTATAGTGTTTCCCTGGAGCCGAGCCCTTACCGCAGAAGGGAGTTGTGAAGATGCGGGTATCGTTGCTGTTGCCTATGTTTATCCCTTTTTATTAATTAAATTCAACTTGAAGTTCAGAGAGTTAAAACATTTGAAAACCAGAACTTGTGTAAATCCACATGTGTCGGCTGACTAGACTTTTGAAAGATCTCTTTATGCTCTGTGTTGTGTTCTGAATGCCCAACAAGTAAGCTGGGGTCTGTGATGAAGTGCGGGTTGCCCTGTGGTGTTGCAGACCTACTGGAGCACCAGTATTTGGGTGAGGAAGACTCAGGACTTGGATTTCCACTTCTGGAGACTCTGTTTTTAGGATTTGTTAATTTGAGATTGCAGGGTTTATTTGTAATGGATGCACCGCCGCAGCAAGCGTTGAGGAAGCCTACAAACTGAGCAAAGCACTGTTTGTGTAGCTTAGCCACAGCATTAAATATGTGAAAGGGGCGCCTGGGCCTTGCTGGCAGCTGCTGCCACGCGGGACAAAGGGCTGCAACCCATAGCGGAGGCTGGGAACAGCTGCAGGAGCTGGGAGGAAAAGGCACGCAGGGCAGGAAGCTGATGGCTGTCCCTTGGTGCAGCCATCCACACCTGTGGCTTTTCTCCCTTTGCTGAAGTCGGTCTTCAATTCAAACATTTGGGAATAAAAAACTGTGAAAAGTTTAATGGCATGCTGGTTGGGCTAAAGCGAAGGAGGAAAGAATTTTAAAGCAAATATTCCTACCTAACAGATCAGCCTACAAGGAGTTATTTATGTTGTGTCGTTTGGTGGATGTTTGAAGTCTTATCACATTTTCATCTTTAAAACGTACCCCGTTCTGCTTCAGGAAAAATGGGAATAGAAATCTTGAGTGTAATTGTTCCGGCAGGACACTTTCGGACAGGAAAAAATACACTTCTGGTGTTTTGTTTTATTTGCCTTTTCCTAAGAAATAGATGTTAGCCAGAATCATCTGCCTCTTGCTCTTACTGCGTAGTTCTTTTCTGGTAGCCTTATGCCTCAAAATATTCGCTGCCAGGTCTGTTCCATCCTGAGAGTGGAGTGGTATGGTGTGTTAAAATTGGTGCTAGAAAGGAGCAAGTGTGCTGGGCAGTCACATAAGCATTTCCTTTGGTGGGCTATGTATGAAGGACCTCTGACATGCTGCAAGAAGTGAAAACTAAGTGGGAGTTGAAAAACAGTGTGCTTTTTTCCAAATCCTTTGCACCTCGAGTGAGTTCAGATCTTTCCGAATTGCTGTAACTGCAAGTTTTATGAGGCTGTGCTGGAGTCAGCCCGGAGACAGAGACACCTGTCCTGTTAGCTGCGAGACTGCTCACGTTTCTTTTTCCATGTTATTCTCTGAGCTGTTCTTTGTTAAAGTTAAATAATAAAACTGCCTTATTGCCCGGGTTTAGCACAGTCATGCAAAATAGTAGTGTCTTCTCAAAACTGCAAAATGTCTTCATCTTCTTCGTACTTTGATTCAGCTCCCTGATTGAGGCTGTTCACGGAAATAATGTAGTGAGCTGCCTACTTCTGCTTTAAACTGACAGCTGTGTAGGCTTGGGGAAAGTGTTACTGTCACTATGCTGGAAAACAGCCCCCAAGCTTGTATCCTCGTATGACAGCAGATCTGAAAGGGAATGTATGTCTTTATGCTTTCACTCGTGCTAATTGTTCAGCTTGCAAAACTGATAGTAATAACTCTGAGCAGCAAGCTACTGGTAAAATGGCATTGGATTTTTTAAAATTTCCTCTACCAAGTTTTTATTTTTCTGAAGTAAGCTTCAGGGTTAAGTATAGATTTTAGGGTTAAAGGTGCGGCTAGTTAACACAACATCTAGTGCAGTAGTAACTAGGGACGCTGCTGTGCCTGCACTCCTGTTGTAGTCGCACTCTTGTTGTCACCCCTCTATACTATTTCTAAGCATCCATGTGGCCACTGTCAGGATGTGAGATCCTGGGACAGGTGAGACAACGCATAAACTCTGAGGTCAGCTTCCTTCTATAGACCTGAGGTGGTCCTGAGGCTTAAAGCTCCAAGTATCCCGTGCAGTGATCCCACTTGGAAGAGCTTTCTGGCCTCTGCCTTTACAGGAGCTGGCTGTGTAGATGTGTGTTCAGATGCAGGATGTCAGATTGCAGCTGGCCTCAAAAGCGGGGCTTTGGTGAGGTGTAAATGGGCAGGAGCAGAACTTCTCCCCACGCACCAGAGGACGGTTGTTGAGTCAGGAAGGTGGCTGTGTTTGGTAGGAGACTGCTTAAAGTTCTGATCTGTGTCTTTATACTTCTGAGGCCACAGCAGTGCTGCACAGCTGTCCGCGTACTTCCTCGAGTGCAGAACAGAAGAAGCGATGCTGACTTAGAGGAGGGATCCTACCCAATGAAGCGTGGGCAGAGGCAGATCCACCTCCACAACGCCTGCAGCCTGGTGCTGCCCTTGGAGAAAACAACTAACCTCCCTCAGAAAACCTCTGCTGAACATGATGTATGGCTTTGTTGGTTTTGATCTGGAAGAGAGAGATCTTGTAATGATTGCACCTGCAGTCCAGTGGTCCACTTCCTAGAGTGGCGTTGCCTGCTGGCTACACAGCAGATTTGTCCATTTCTGCCAGCCCATCAAGAAGATGCTTATCGAATGTGGTCTGTGAAATTCTACTGTGTCTTTAACGAGTGGGGACAACAGCACTGACCTCCCTGCTGCTTCATTCAGATGATCACATTACAAAAGCTGGATTCTTTCCCTAGTGCAGGATGTTTGGTGTGAGCTTGGCTTTAAAACTGCTAGTAATAAATGGAAGGGTAACCTGTTGCTTTAGGGTAGCGCTTGGAACAGCGAAGGGCTGAGGTGGTTTGATGATTTCCTGCTGTGATGGAGCTCTGGCAGAGGCTTAGCTTTTTGACAGTGAAAAAACAACTCCAAGACTGCAGAAGGTAATGGTGATGAATTTTAATAGGAATCTTTGTCTTTTTGAATAAGTTTTATGTAAGATTAAGTAACTACGAGTGCTGCTTCTGGAGGCAGATACTGGCATGCCAGCACACTGCTGCTTTTAGCTCCCAAACTTCTTTAACATTTTCATGGTGTCCTACTGCAGAACTGGTTTGTGTTCCCTCATCTGTATTTGTGTTTTACTTTGTAAAGCTTTATGTAGTGACTTGTTCATTACTTACACATCTGTTTCTGTATGTTCTTTGCTCTGCAGCATAGTTGTGATGCTTTTATACAGGGAAGGTGCAGACAGTGACCATCGCTCCTGGCTGGGAGTAGGACTCCTGCAGAAGCTTGAGTTCAAAACTAAAGCTACGGAAGTCCTGCTTCCTTGAAGTACTGGAACTAGATTAATACCATCTCTTTGAATGCTTTTTATCTCTTTTAATGCTATTTATCTATTTACAGTTGAAATTGATTAATCTCTAGTGCTTCAAGCAAAGGACCAGAATGAAAAAATTAAATTCTGCCTCGCTATTTGTCATGCAGTTATCATAAAAGTAACTGTAGATGTTATTTAGTTGCATTCTGGACAGCAGATCTGACAATGTCTTTAGGTTAATTACTTTTGCAGGAAGTTTTCAGATTGATTTACCTTACAGTTAAAGAATTGGTCCTGAAAAAATCAAGTGAGATCTGAACTTACTTGCTGTTACTGTCCTGCCCGTCAGTGCCAGTAGTGAAGGTTCTGCCATTAGAGCTTAGAACATTTTGGTGACTTTGGTCGGAAGTCCTGGTTGGTTCTGTCTCGATGGCAGGAAGTTTGAGGTTTTCCCCCTCTAGAGGATTAGGTCTGGCCTCAAGTGGGACCAAAGATCTTTGACCTTAATTTTTATTTCACCACTGCTGCCACATTGTAGATAAATGGAGAAACCTGATTGTGCTGAAATTCATGATGCCAGTACTTCTTCCTTCTGTGAAAGCCTTTGGAGTCTTCTGACTGGTGCTTGTTTGAACACGGACACCAACAATAATTTATGCTTTCAAGCAAGGAAACGCTTGTGCTGGAAGCGCAAAATTTGAGATCGAAACAAACGATGTAAAAAGTAGTTTTATACAGATACACGTTAATCACATCTGTGTTAGCCTCATGCTATCTTAGCAAGTTGTCGTCTTTGGTGCTAAAGCTTCAGCATGACTGCATTTTTGTTTCATCACACTAGCTTGTTTGTCTGCTCCAAGTCATGTGCGCAAGCATCTCTGTGTTGTCTCCAAGCCCAGAAAGCCTCTTCTGCTTGAGAGAAAAAACTCAATAGTTGTTTTCTTCAAAATGGAGCAAGAAAAGCTATGCTGTGTTCTGTCTCTGTGCCTCTAGTTCCTTTCTCTTTCCAAATGAGCAGCCCTATCTTCAGTAATCTCTAAAAGGACAGCAAGTTCAGTGTTCCCTCTCTGAATTTCTAAGTGAAGCTGGGGACCACTTGCTGCTGTGGTACACTGGATTTTTCAAAGGAAACTGAAATTCCCCGGTAAGGTCAGTTAGATGCTGAGCTCTTGCCAATTTGGTCCTGACTTTAAAGCAGTGGAACAGAAGGAAGTGTCTGTGCAAAAGTCGCATCCACTAAAACTGCTTTATTAATTCCATTTTCTTTTTCATAGGCTGTATTTTCTGGCCACTCATGATGTAAGTGCAGGGTAAAGGGTACAGCTGAAAGGTACAATGTAAAAGATTTTATGTAGCAAGCATGGACTATAAAGTTGCTGTGCTTCTAATATGAAGAAATATTTGGAGGAATAGTATCTTTAAGTGGCCCAAAAAATATCAGAGATCTGTTCTCCATTTCTACTGATTGCAGAAGTTTCTACAGAACAAAAAAATGACCTGTAGTTCCAAAAAAAGTACAACATACTGCTCAACAAAAAATAATGATTTGTATCTTGCAAGTGCGTGTCAATAGCCTACAAGAGCAAGCAGCTGGCACATTCCCTGCCCTGCAAGATGCTGAGCAGAGCTCATGGGGAGGCAGTGTGGGGAGTACCGGCAGGGTTGGTCGGTGCATGTCCTTTGAAAAACACCAGTTCAGTGTTCTCACAACAGTAATCTTCTAGGGCAAAATACAGAGCTCGAGTCCATTGATCATTGTGCTGGGGTTTGTTGCAGGACAGTAAGGGGTGCTTAACTTCACTCCGAGTTTTATCTTGAGGTCATAATGTAAGAAGAGCAACTTCAGTTCTGTGTAAAAGCGTACGTTGCTGAGGCTTGTTGGTTTTAGTGGGCGCATCTGGAAAACGGTATCCAGTGATAGGTTTTCTGTTTTAGAAATTAGATTTCAAAAATGTCTCTTTATGGTTCATCTTTACAGCAGTCAGATTAACTCAAATGTTCTTGTAAGTCATGCTTATCTACAACGGAAAACTCTGTGGATGCTCCAGGATGTTTGTTGTATGGTTGTACACCGATTCAACCGTGCTGGTATTAAACATTGGACGAGGACAAAAATACGAGTGTGCTGCTTCTTGTAGGGTAGCCTGAAAATGCAGTATCCTGCTCCATTTGTACAGAATGAAGTTATTTTTATTATAAAAAATATTATATAAGTTAGACTTGGTGTAACTACATTAAACAGTGTACATCGGATTTTACTATGTAAAACTCCTCAGCTTTTGAGCAGCATTCCCAGATGGCATTTGCCCAGGGCACATATTTTTGTGGAGCTTGCTTTGTTCTTGTTCTTTTTCGTTCTTTTTGACATGCAAATAGACATTATTTTCTCATCATTGTACGGTAATCTTAGGCCTGGAGTGTTTAAATGTCAAAATAACTGAACACAACTCACCTTTCCTTCAAAGGTCTCCTGTTTCCCTTACTAAGCTCTTCTAGGTGTTACCTCTTCCTAAGCTAGCTTCAGTAGCATCCCATCGAACACGTTCAAACTGCTAAATGTAGGAGGAGCTTGGGATTGCTTGAATTTAGAGATCGTGTAGCAGAGAAGAGTTTTGAATATTTGGGATTTTTTTATTTGCCTTAATTAAACCTTAGATACACTCAAACCACAATTGTTATCCTGGCTGGAAGTGCAGCCTCTCGTTAACAAGGTTAGGGCCTCATCCTGTGATTCTGGCCTCCTGTTGAGTCTGAGGATTGTCAGTCACTGCTCCTTGGAGTCAGCCTTGAGTCCTCTGAGCTGACCTGCCCCTGCCTGGGCATCCAGGGGATGCATCTCTGTGCAGCAGGAGTTGTAAGTGGATGTTTATGAAGTGATGAATGGAAACAGTTTTCTTGGTTACTGGTGAATTTTAATACTTCTTTTTTTCCTTAGAAGTGGTGTAGGCTCTGTCGAAGTGGATTCTGTTCCTCAAGTTTTTCATCCTAGCAGCACTTTTCATCCATGGGAATGTTGCATTAAATTTGGCTAAGCAAAACAGATATTTACTCCTGCAGAATTTTACTGTTGCAGCTGGAAGCAGGAAATTTAAAACAAGCATTTAAGTTTCCACATTACCAAGATGAAGTGTTTTCACAGGATCTGAAGTTAAACTATCAAAAGAAAAAAATCCCAGAAAACCAAACCTCTGTCTATGGTCTTAAATTCAACTCCTCTTTAGAGCCTTGTGTTTCTGTTTTGGTAGTAATCAATGACATTAAGCCTAGATTTCTGATAGATGTACTTTTTTTTTTTTATAGCTTTTTGCTGTTTCCTATCCCACTTAAACAAGGAGTTTTGTTTCTGGTAGCGTTCTATGCATGCTTGTGCTTGGTAACTTCTTATTAATATCTAAGTGGATTGTTAGTAGTATAATTGTGTAAAGTCGGTGTTCAAAACACAAACTCTGTAGGAAATTACAACACGATCCTGGAAAACGTGGAACTAAAAATAGCTGGGCGAGTTGTGCTATGATTCACTAGGTCTCTGATCGTGAATGCTGAGTCACTAAACCCACTCCTGTAGATACCAAAACTTAACATGCGTGAACTTGAACAGAACCTCAGAGATGGGGAAATGGTATCGATCTGCTTGTGTTTGTCATTGTTTTATCTGGAAAAGAATACTGTTTACTTAAAACAGAGATCCAGTAATACGTCTCTGGGTATGACTGTACGGGTCTGCTTCATCTAGATAATTTACATAGGTGCAGAAATGTCGTGTATTTAGTCTCTGACCTCAGTCATCTATTGCTCTTCCTCTTGCAACAGTGCTGAGCAAGCTCAACCAGCCAAATTGAGTTATTCTTTCTGTGTTGTACAGGACAAATTTGGAAGCACTTCAGAAGAAGCTGGAAGAACTAGAGTTGGATGAACAGCAACGAAAGCGCCTTGAAGCTTTTCTTACCCAGAAACAAAAAGTTGGAGAGCTGAAGGATGATGACTTTGAGAAGATCAGTGAGCTGGGAGCAGGAAATGGCGGTGTTGTATTTAAAGTATCTCACAAGCCTTCTGGTCTTATAATGGCAAGAAAGGTGAGTGCCTCAGAAACAAGAACTTGAGGATAATTTTTATTGATGAGGATCTCTGAAGTGTTATTTGGAGAAATAAGTGATGTTGACACAAAAGACTGTTTAAAGCCAACTTTCCAAAAAGTAGGAAGGGCTGTGCTTGTTTATCCTACACTTCCAAGTTTTCAGAAAGTGTTCCACGTTAACAGTGAAAGGATAAATATTACTCCCCCTTCTCATCTTTCTCCCCTCCCCCCCATTTTGACAAACACAGTCTTTTCAGCAGTGTATGTGTCTTTCAGAGAAAATGCATTAGACTCATTAAGTAGAAGGCCTTAAAAGGCCATAGGGATGCTCAAATTGCAGATGCCATTATTACACTGCACTGAAAATTTCCATTTTTTTAACTGAGGAGTTAGTTGAAGAAATCACTGAAAGCCTTTCAAGAAGTGTGTACTGTCATCCTCAACAAAATAGAGGAGAACATGCACACGCTGCCTTTAATAACCATGCTCAGTATAGCAGCAGTTTGGGGAAAGGTGTTGAGAAGTGCCAACTTTCAAGGGAGTGAGAATTATGAACTATACAAGTTGCTGAGGCTTATTTGAAATAAATCAATTTACTTGATTTTTCACTTACTGCGAGTTTAACAGGAATTTTTACCCCAATTCATTAATACTTAATGCAACTGAGATGTTTGAACTGTGGTTTTCTTTCACATATTGACTTCCTGTCATAATCAGAACTTGAAATTTTGATAAGATTATTTTTTTTCCCTTTCACATTGGGGAATTGGACATTCTTTTCTGTTTTGTAATAGATTTTGCTTCTGGTTTCTTCTGGTAGAATTTTCCATTGAAGGAAAAAATATCTAAGACTTGGAATGTTGATATTACTCCTGTAGCTTTTAGATACGAAAATCTATCCTCTTAAAAGTTCATGTATGAAAATAGCATCCCATTGATAAACTTGCTGCATCGCTGTCTGGACTTTCTTGTAACATTTTGTGATGCTATGAGATTTTGTTACTGATCTATCATTAAACTGAAAAGGTTAGTGTCTGTTATTTACATCAACAGTAACTTTAATAGGTTAACAGCTGTTATTCATTAACACCTTTAACTAAAATAGGAATTTGGCCATTTTTAATGAGAAATTTTTCAAGGCTTTGTAGATTGTCTTGCTCACAAATGGTGTGGAGATGGCATACTTGAGTAATATGGAGAACATCTGTTGGTTTATATAATAAACTAGTCTATTTTAGGGATAGATTCTACTTCACTTCTCCCCCTAAATCTAGCATCTTTCATTAAGTACTGATGTTTTGTCCTCCTCATGCTGTATTATAGTGTTTTGCCCTTCCCTTTGCTACTAAGACAATAAGAAGGAATTATTTTACAGTTAAATCATAGAATAGTTGTGATTGGAAGGGGCTCCAGGAGGTCGTGTAGTCACCTCATGCTCAAAGCAGCGTCAGCTGCAAGAGCAGAACTGCTCAGGGCCTTATACAGAGGTGCTTGAAACATTCTGAAGGTGGATAGTGCCCGACTTCTGAACAACCTGTTCCTCCTGCAAGGCCCTGTGCCCCTAGGAAAATAATAAGAATGGTTTATTTTACAGTTAATTCATCTAGAGATCAAGCCAGCTATTCGAAACCAGATCATTCGTGAGCTGCAAGTTCTACATGAGTGCAACTCGCCATACATTGTGGGCTTTTATGGAGCTTTTTACAGTGATGGAGAAATCAGCATTTGCATGGAACACATGGTAAGTGCGTTCAGATCTCCTAGCTTGAGGTTACTAACGGATCATTAATGCAAAACCTGGGTGTCAGCAGGACTTAAGTTAGCAATGTGGACTTCTCTGTGTGAATAAGGAATCTGAAACTTTCAGATTCCAAATTTCTTCTATATCCATGATACTTTATTTGAAAATACTCACCTGATCCTGCTATTCATTTGTTCTGGTTTGTTCTTGTCTTTATGCAGTACCAAGAGCACGTGGATCAGACCACACTGTGTGGCCCTTAGTAGCTATGATAACAAGAACGCAATTTATTGTGACTTAGATCAACATTTTATCTACTTTCAAACTTTACAGAATTGCAGGCATAAAGATTACTGCACAGACAGTGAACAAACCCAGAAGGAACTTCAACAACTTTCTTAATACCAAAAATATTTTTAACTGTGTTTCATTTTAATAGAAAAGTACACGTTCTTCTCGACATCTGTTTGCCTTTCTATTACCATATGGAGCCAAACACTAAAAGTAAATTTTCTGTAATTAAAGGTCAGTGAATCTTTTTCCTCACTTGCTTGGTAGAGGAAGTTTTTAACAACATGCAATACAATAAATCTAAGACTGTTTTTTTTCCCTTGACAAAACTCTTTCTTTGGAGAGAAACTTTTTTTCTTGGGAAAGTTTTAATGCTTCTCTGGTCTTCTCTTATGGAAATTTTTAGAACAAATTGATGGTTGCTTAGGAACAACTGATCATGATCCAGTTTTTAAACATGTGCAAGCTGAATAGAAAGTGTGCGTACTCCTAAAATACAAATGACTATTGGGAATTATACAGAAGTTAGTTTATCAAAATTGAAAACAGTCGTGAAAAATGAGACAAAAATAGATGTTAAAAATGACTGTCTGGGCATTGTTTAGGAATACATTGTTAAATGCCACTACAGTGCACATCTGTAATTTCTAAAAGACAGATGGCAGTGATATATAATTACATGTGTAAACATAATGTCTGAAGAATCTCAATTTACGTATAAAGAAAAAAAAAAACAGAAGCAATTGGGGTCTGCAAGTTCCTAAACAGGGAATTATAGATCTGACAGTAGACATCTCTTCAATTTAAGAGAAGGTGGTATGAAATCTATTATTTCAGTGCTGAATATAGACAGACTGGGTACAGGATTTTACAAAAAGAACACTTGATTAAGGAGGTAAGAAATAGAAAGCAGGTGGATTATTTAATTTACAGTCTTAAATAATTAAGTCGTTGGTGTAATGTAGATCTTTAGGTGTAATAAATTGTTCTCCTTTTGGGTAGGAGATTAGATGAGTCTCCATTGTCTTTTCTGTATGTACCTTTCTTTCAATTAGCATCAGACAAAATTTAGACTTCTAGCAAAACATACATACAAATAAAAACAAATAGCTGTTGGTGGAAAAAGCATGGAAGTTGAAGATGTGTATGATATTTTTGGGTAATAAATTCAAAATCAATGCATAACTTTGCTTAGCAGCAAGTATTTAACATGCAGAAAGTCTGGAGTCTGCTTCTGAAAGATGCTGAAGGTTGCAGCCCGCACATCTAGGCAAGTGAATTGTATTCAACATCTTTCACACTTGAAGCTAGTCCTCAGGGGAAAAAAGTTTCTTTTTTTTTTCTGTACGAGATCTTTTGCTAATATACTAGTGTCTCAGAAGCAATAGCTGTACGGAAATGCAGCCAGTTTATAGAAAAGACATTTATTTTTTTGTATATGTATACATTAAATGTTTTTGGTAGTGTGTTTTTAATCAAATCTGTTTTTTTTTCAAAAAGGTATGATCAAATAAGTTTTTAATATACTTTACTTCTCATAAGCATTTTAGATGTTATTCCTCAAGTAATTAAACTTTATGTAGTCTAGTTTTTGCACTGCATGTATAAGTAGTGAAAATGATGAAAACTTTTGAAGGTAAGTTAAGGCAGAAGGAAATTGCTTTTTTTTCAAGTTGGATTTTTGTCATAGCATTTGTCGTAGCTGGGAGCTATGAAATGACTACCTGGACAACAGCATACTGTTTTTAATTTGAGAAATAACTTTCTAGTTTCTTTGTATAGTGTCTATTTTACAGAATCTAGAACTTAAGCACATGCCTGTTATTGCATCAGTTACTTAAAATATGTATATATTTTTTCATAGTTTTCCTTCTCAGAAGCCCTTAGCAACAGTGGAATGTATTTGACTTTGCTGGGGATGTCTGGGCATGCATTCAGTTTATTTTACTTAGTAAAATTAGTAATACCATTACTGACAAAAAAAATAAATGAAAAATTAAGGGCTTCACAGTATTTGATGCTTTGAGAGCTGTGTCAAATCAACCCCCTACCCTTGCAAGTTGACAGGCACTCCAGATACCCAGAACTAAGAGGCGAGTTTTCTGTGTAAGATCTAGTTCAGGAATGAGGTGGACAGGAATGCAAGATTAATTATGATCATGGGGTGCTGCTAGCACAGACTATATTCGTGAAGCAGCTCTGCATTTTCCAGCATCATAAATTATTTTTATCCTTGGGATCAGTATCATAAAATGTATGCTTCTTCAGCCCTCCTCATTCTATCTTTGGAGGGAAAAGAATAGCATGTGATGGGTGTGAAAAGAAAGAAGTGCGTGTTAATGTATTGGATTGAAAGCAACAGACTTTCAGGAGTAAAACTCCTAATGCTTGGTCAACAGCTCATCATGTTCAGCACTTCCTTAGCAAGAAAGAAAGCATGGAAATACTAGCTTGGAAGATCACTGTGAGAAATGTTTGAGTGGATGTTATTACTGGCCAAGTGTATGGTTTTTTTAAAAAAGCATAAAACTGACTAATTCCTGCTGAGGAATGATTTGTTTTTTCAGATAGATATGCACCATAACAATAGCAAATCACATAGGAAAAGCAATGTTTTTCACCAAATTTAGGCTTTAGACTGAAATCCTGTTTGACATGTTTTAGAGAAATTTGACTGAAGCTTGAGTATTCAAACATTTATTATTAGGACGGCGGCTCCTTGGATCAAGTACTGAAAAAGGCTGGAAGAATTCCCGAGCAGATACTGGGCAAAGTTAGCATTGCGGTAAGTGTCTTCGGAGCTCTCAGAGGCTGTAGGTGTGTAGATGTGCGTCTCAGCACGGTAGTGCCAGATTCAGGAAGCAGCCGCTCCAGGACTGGAGGATGAGGGAAAGAAATTTTACTGGGTTTCAAAGTGTGTTGCTTCCTTTTAAGAAGGCAGTTTTTGTACGTGTCATCATTTGGTAGCTCAGGGCACTGGAACAAGTAACACATTCTATTGCATTAGCTTTGATTTTCTGCCTTTGTATTAGATAATGCTTGTGGATAAGAACAGAAGCAACATTTCATTTAAAAAAAAAGTGGATGTTATCCTTCTCATATCTCTTGTGCAACAAGCTGCATATGCAAAACTTCCAGTAAGGGTCCAGTTGATTCTGGTTTTTAGTGTGAACTGGAGGTATAAATTTAAACAAAATACTCATTTGCAGTGTTTAAATTTTGCTACTTCTGTTATGTTGTATTCAGTTGGAATTCTTGTGCAAGAAAAAACCTTGCTATTATCTTTTCATAAACTGAAAAATTGTTTTATTTGTCTTTAGGTAATAAAAGGACTCACATATCTGAGAGAAAAGCATAAAATAATGCACAGAGGTGAGATAAAATTTTGCATTGCAAATCTTCTTGTTTTTTTTTATTCAAGTTAAAATATGTACTTTTTTCCCTTGATGTGTTCTTTTTGTTTCAGCATGATTTTGGTCAGAGGATTTTTCTTGAGTAGTGTAAGGCAGACTTCTGTCTCTTACTATGGCTGTCATTGGTCTTCAATTTTTGCTATCTTAAGCATGGATTATAAACCATTATTCTTGGCGTAAGTTTAAATAGAAGACTGGAGATGGAGCATTTCATATTTTTCTTTGAATGGCACCGTTCATTAACAGCAATTGTGCCATGTGCATAGACCATGCCATGCGTTCAGCGGGTCTGGTGCCATACAAGACCAGTCTTCAGATTATAAAAGTGTCTGCATCAGGCACTGAGTTTGGCCAGACCAAAAAGAGTAATTAGCAATCCCAGTTTATGCAGTCTGTTGTGGATCACCTTGCATGTGAAGTATAGATTGCGTTTGTTATACATTACAGTTTTATTTTTTAAAAAGCAATCAAATACAGCTCTCTACAGGAAGAACGGGCTGGATGAGGTGGACTCTAGATATTTCCGATGGTAATCGCACAGCTATTTGTCTCAGCTCAGTGCATAAGGGAGACTCCTGGGAAAGATGATCTTATTTTAGGGCATGCTGGTGGAGTGAACGTCGCATCGTGTAGTTTTCAGTTCAGGTACAGCAGTGGTTTGTTTGTTGGTTGCCTGAGGTTTTTTTAGGTTGCTCTTGTTCAGCTGGCTGTTGAGACAGCAGTTCTCAACAGTTCTGCAATCTGTAAATCTGACATCCAAAACACAGCCAATCTGATTTTAAGCGCAGTGAAACCTCACAGCAGTGGCTGCATTAGAGGTTACTCTTTGAGTATGTGGACAAACAAGTTCCTCTTTTACACTGCTTCCAACGTTCCTGGATTGACCGCGCCTGGCAGTGTAAGCTGCTGCGTGCAAGCTCTCCGGTTCCTATCGTCGGTCCTGCCTAGCAGTCTGCTGGACAGGCTGCCCTGTGTGCGTTATTTGTAGGCTCCACATGTAAGATGAACCTTGTGTAAGCTGCCACATGGGCTCGAGCTGTCGCAGCTTTTTGTGGGCCCTGGTTCAGCTTTCTGCACATCAGGCTTATGAGCAAGGTCTGCCCTGTGCTGCAAAGTCCTGGAGGCTGGCTGGCTGCTGAGCTGAGTGTGGGCTGGGCTGCTGTGTGGTGCTGCCCGGTTAACTGCTGCTGGCATGTGAAAAAATGGCAGGCATTAAAAAAAAAAAAAAAAGACCAAAATAGTGCCAGGAGGGATTTAGTGTTGTCAGAACGTGCTTAGATAATATAATGCCTGTTTGAATGCTAAATTTGGCTTCAAAGCCCAATACCATTTTAAATGTACTGACTTCTCTGCTATTTGATATCTTAGAAGCTTGATCTTAAAAAAAAATCCTTACATTACCATTTAACTTATTTTTTAAATTAATTGCTTATTTAAGAATTCTTGGTATCATATGGCCCTGGTTCAAGTGGGCTACCTAGTGAAGCTAAACTGAAGCCCAGCCTGTCCTATGAGGATATCAAAATGCTCACCTGGGAAAACCCTCCTAGCAGGTGGAGCTTTTTCTGGCAAAATTGTTTTTTTTTTTCCAGAGAGCCTACTAGAATACCAACTGAAATAAATAGTACTAGTGAAGGCACGGTTCTGGTATAACTGGGAAAGCATTATTTTGGTGACACAGTTGTAGTTGTTGGAGTTTTTTTTTTAATTTTCTCTAGCCTCTATATTTGGCCCTCAGTGATTATCTAGTACTGCACTGACATGGTGTGACCAGCATCTGGCATGTACTGTTTGTTAGAACTCATCCTGTTCCCGGGGAAAAATATGTGCAGCTGGTGGGCTTGGTTTAGTAAGGTTTGTTGTATTTGTTGTGAGAGTGGGAGACCTGAAAATAGACATCCTCGCTAAACGCAAGTATGTAGTGAAAAAAGGCCAAAAAAAATCTTGTTCTTAAATCAAAAGAGAGCGAGATTTGGGATAACTCCTTTTCAGGGAGGAATTAATTGTATTAATTCATTTTCTTTGTGTGGCACTGCAGTATCAGCAGTGGTTTGTAATGACCTGGCTGTTGAGCGTGCCAGGAAGAGCAGAGGTAGATGATAGTACAACATGTCTTTTAACAATAAGATGCAAAATGTAAGCTCCTATCTTCAAAACAAACTATTCTACATAGGTAAGAGCTATTAGCTAGCCAGCACATAAGCATACAGTTACTTATTTCTGGTAGTATGTAAGACTATAAGATTTTGGGGAGTGGAGGGGATACTTTCTGTGTAGAATGCCTCCTCTGAAACTTGTAGGCACCCTGCTTGTTCTTTGGTTTACTGATTAGTCTCACCCATTAATTTTATAAATCCAATGTTCACTGCTTTTGTTGTATTGCATAGACTTCTGTGTCTGTGCTGTCAGATTTCTGTGTGTTGGTGTGGTTGACAGCAGTAAGGGATGGTTAGTGCAACGGAGATTTTGCCATGACCGGGAGGCAGTGAGACAAAGGGCTGTAATTGTCACCACAGGGGGAAAACCCACCAGAGAGCATTTCAGGGTAAAGAGTTTATGGAGAGCAAGACTGACAAATAATGTTGAGCTGAAAGAAAGGAATAAAAATAAATTGGCAGAACTGGTAAGTGATGCGTTTGCTTCGATTAAGAAGCAGTGACAATCAGACAGGACCACAAAAACCCAATGGGATGTGGTTGCTGCTCATCATGAGGTTCAGCTTACTGCTCGCATGCACAGATGGGTCCTGAACTAGCTGTGACCTCTGGAGAAAAGTATTCACATGTCTCTGCAGACAGCTCAAGGAAGAAGTCATTAGGGGTTATTAAGGAAGGAATGGAAAAGTCTTTTTATAGACAGTTAGCTCATCTGGACTAACATGCTTTGTTTTGGTTCTCTGAAAAGACATGACAGAAATTGCAAAACTTCTGAGAAACAAACTGGGGGATACAGAACAGGCACAGAAAAGGAAGGGGCAAGGAACGTGACTGTGATAGATATCCTCATACTAGTTCTAGTAGCATAACGATATGTAGATATCCTGTTCGGTTAAATATATTTGTAACAATGATACAGCAAATGCTATTTCTGTGCTCCTGTTTACCTTTGGTTAATACCAGAAGGCACCAAATGACAAGGAAAGAAATGTCCTCTCCCTAATTGCAAGGTATGTTA
Source organism: Heteronetta atricapilla (assembly GCA_011075105.1). Lineage (NCBI taxonomy): Eukaryota > Metazoa > Chordata > Aves > Anseriformes > Anatidae > Heteronetta > Heteronetta atricapilla. Next base: position 19,593,090 of record CM021740.1, read on the forward strand.
CGGTAGGTTTTAAATGCACACAAACACTTTGCTTTTTTTTTTTCCTTTGGATGAATAAAATACTATAAATTAATCACAAGGTAAGTTTTTAGTTCTTCTTGAGCACAGTCAGGGGTGTAATTTTCTCTGGAAAAATCTCCTCCTGCATCAGGAGTGCTCTGAGATTTCTGAGCTCCAGTTGTAGCCAGCATCCTGAGAACAGGAGGTACAGCACAGCAGGGTGCTGCCAAGGGGCTGTTCCAGTGCGTTGGTTCCTAGGTCATTCTCCTAAGATCCAGTCCTGGGAATTTACTTAAAAACAGAAATCATAATGGGGGAAAGATGCTAAGAAACTCCTGGTTATGGTTGTTTGATATCTGCTAAACTTAGTTGTAGTTTAAGTCATCTTTTTTTTTTTTTTTTTTCCCTTTATTGTCCATGGTGTCACTCCTCTGTCTTGGAGATCTGGGCTGTGTTTCTCCAAATATCCAGAGGACACTCGTACAGCTGAACTTGCGGCAAACAGGGATGGACTTTCTTTTCAATATTTGGGTGGTTGGAAGATACCAATAATGGGCTGCAAGATAAATACACTCTCAAGTGCAGCTACCCAACTTCCACATACAAAAGAAAAATACTCTTGCCTGATGTTGCTGTGATAATGTTCTGAGCCTTCATTCTTTCAGAATGATCTGGCTTTCTCCCTGTGTGGGAGAGCAAGGCTCAGGCAGAGGAGACATACTTCTTACAGAGAGTACTTGACATCCTGTAAACTTAGAAGCCTTTTTTTTTTATTAACGAGCTCCCTCTTCAGTGTCATGTATCTGTGCATCTGGACTGGCTGAGAGTGTCCCTAGAATTGCCCAGCTCTGCTTCTGGATAGCCTGAAGTGATGCATGCAATGTCCTTTCATCTTTAGAACTTAGATACCTTGCTTCTGTAGCACATTTGATCTTCCTTTCGAGACTCGTCTTTTTCTTGCAGGTTAAGTGTACATTGTGAAGGATGCCTTGGTGTTCCTGTTTCGTTTTGCTTCTTTTTGGTTTCCAGAGAAACTGCTTGAGAGCTTAGGCACTCCGGAGTTAAAATAGCATAGCAAGCCACATTTAGAGTGGAAAGAAAGCAGTGTTCCTAACCGCGCTTTCTGATCACACTGGGGGCCTTGAGAGAAGAATTGAAACGCTCGGGGAAAGGCAGACTTTATATAAATGTCAGTGAGCAGTCATGATTTACTGTGCTATTGTAAGAAAGTTGCAGCATATGATTATAAGCTAGACAAACACTGAAGGTAAAAGTTAAGTCTTCAAAAGACCAGTTGCTTTCTAGAACAGGAAATTTCCAGAGTGCCGTTTGGTTCGTTGACAATGGAATGCTGATGGGTTTTTGCCCAGAGATAAGTGGGGAAGTGTCCGTGTTCTGAACGGAACTAGTAGAGGTACAAAGGTGTGCAGTCCAAACACAAGCATGGCCTGTAGCTTTTACACAGAACTTTAGGTGAAGATTCCTTTGTAGCTGGGACTCTCGTATTTCTGCTGCCTGCTTCTCTATACCACAAAACTGGTTTTGTTTTTTTTTCCCTAATGAAATTTTAAACAGGACAAGCTCCTAGAGTGGATTCTTCCTTTTCATTGTGAAGTGTGCTTGTGGTGAGGTCTCTACAAATAGCCAAAACTTGCATAAAGGAGGAAGAACTAGCAGAAGGTAGAGCTGTAGGTCCAAAAGGCTTCTAAAGTCCCTCTGCTGAAGTCCTGTGCCTGTGCCAGAGCTCCCTGATGCATTAACCAGTGCCTAACATTGTGGTTCCTGCCTGGTAAACGGCCCCATGACCTGCCCAATGCCTTTGTTGCTTGTACAGGAGGAAAATGTATTGAGCAGTGTTGATAAGCTAGTTACTTTCCCAGGGATGTGGAATTAAAAATAGTGCATGCAAAATACATGCCCATCTTTTGTGTAAGGAGAAAATCCCAACTGCTCTTGCCAGGAGAAGGAAGGTGTATGCAGACACGATTTCCTTTGTGTCAAGGCCACAGGATAGTTTTAGATCACTGCATGGGCTTCCTGTGGGCCGGTGCTTGCTCCAAGTGGACGAGCTGTAGGCTCCCTGCGCTGCAGCGGAGCCAAGAGGAACTTGTGTGCACAGATCAGCACAAACCCTTGTTTCCAGTGTGCCTGGACAGTTTGTTTCCTGTATTAGAAAGGTGATTTCAGGAGCCAGAAAATGTAGCCGCCGTTTACAGAAGTAAATAACTTACTTATTGAAGCTTTGGTTTGTCCTTTGAAAGTGAGCCGGGGGGATTAAACAGATAAAATATTTTGTCTCCATTTCTGATCTTGCTGGATCTTGCTCAGCGAGGCATAACCTGCTGCACGGGGATCTTTTCCTAGTGAGGAGGAGTCATGTTAGTACCGTCTTTCCAGTGACATCCCATTGACCTTCCTTTGCGATGTCAGTTCTGCAGTCACCGAAATGAAAGCTGCCTGGAGTTTGTGTCTAAGAGTTGAAAAGCAAATGAAAATAGTCCGTAGGCTCCAGGCTTCTGGATCTGTTCTTGAATAGCAGGGAATAAAGTGAAATTCTGATACCATGAGCTGATTGCTTCCTTCAAAAACAACTTACAGTGCCCTCTTTCATTGTTGGCCTTTAGCTTTGCAATTGTGAGCTGCTGATTACTTCTCTTGATAACACACTAATGGTCAAGACCAGATAAGCAGCAAGATATATTTAGGGAGAAAAAAGAAACACACTTCTTACACTTACCAAAGAAATACCAAACTGTTTGCAGCACCTTTGCATTCACAAACAGCTGTTGTTAGTTGCATAGTTACCATTGGTCCTCATTAAGCTTCCATTTAGGTAGTGATGAATTTAAAATCACAAGGGTGTTCTGTCACAGGTAAACAATCTCCAAGTATTTTAAGTGTAGCACCTCAATAATAGGCTGGCTCATTTTTTTCAGAAGTGTTTTAAAACATCCTATAGCAAAACCATTTTTTTTATGTGTACCCAAAGTTTAAGTTGGATGATTTAGTAGCTGCTGAAGTTCAGTGAATTTTGTTTAAAGAATTTGTAGTGTTTCTTGATTATTTCTAGGCAAAAGAACATCACTAAAGAGTAATTAAGTTGGTATGTCAGCATATGCCAAATATTAGTTGCAGGGAATCTGTAGATGCACAAACATAGTATTTAAAGCCAAGAAGGCGGGTAAAATCCAAACTTAAAAGCAACAGCCTTTTTGCACTTGTATTTTAAAAGTTTATTTTCACTTACGTATATTTAAAGAGAGCCCACGAATTGGGTCTGGGTAGCGAACCAGATCTCTTCTCTGAGTATTCCCAGAGAAGGGACAGGAGTTAAGGGATAGTTAGAAGGGGAACAAAGGGAGACACATGATAATGCTCACCTCTCATGTTACTTTCATTGTCAAATTTCCCATTTTATCTATTATAAATCATCCATTCATTTTTTTCCAGATGTTAAACCATCTAACATTTTGGTAAACTCTAGAGGTGAAATCAAGCTTTGTGATTTTGGTGTCAGTGGACAACTGATAGATTCTATGGCAAACTCGTTTGTTGGCACACGCTCCTACATGTCTGTAAGTACAGATTTTATAGCTTTGAGTTTACTATACATTATGGTAGAGTTATCACGATTCCAGTAATCAAACAAGAAGCCAACTGTTGCTGTTACCTCTACTACGTTCATAGTTTTTATTTCACTTCCTGCATTCCAGGCATATGCCAGTATCGCATCAGATTGGGGGCGGGGGGAGGGAGAACGCGTTGCTTGGCTTTTCTTGCAACAGGAATATTTTCATAACACTACCAAAGAGATGCAATCACTTCCACACTGCAGAATCCAATTGGTTCATGTGTTTAGGTTTTGTGTACGTACATCTCTGGAAAAACAGTGTTTATATCTTGTTCTTATTAAATCCAGTTCTTTCCACTCCAGCATTTAGCTGCAGTCACTTACGGAGGCAAGCTGCTGCCTCATTAGGGGTTCTGTTGTGACTGCTCCCGGGAACCCAATCTGGCTCGAGCAGCAAGGAAAAGCATGGGAGTGGCTGGTGTGGACAAGGCCACGGCAGCTAATCTGGGACTACTTACACAGATCTTTGTTCCTGTTCACGAGCAGCACCTTGAAACTTGCTTTTCAGAGGAGCTCTTTGCATTATGTGAATTCAGTGCTAATGGAAATAACAGATCTCATTCTGATGTACTCACCTGTTCAGCATACAGTCAATTACTTTGTAAAACCAGAGTGCAGAGATCCTGCTGTAGGATTGAAACTGTGTGGGCTTAAACTCAAAGGAAAAAAGCATAATAATGCTGCTCCTGCTCAGCGTGGGACCTGCTTTTCAACGTCAAAGACAGTCTTTTTTTTTTTTGTCATTTAATATGGGTAACATACTTGAAATAACTGTGGCTTATGTTCCCACGTACATTTAGGGACTGTTGCTAATAGTGCGCAAAAAAAGTCCGTGTCTTGTAAACCTTCAGCATACTACTGGCTTTCCCTTCTTCTTCTAGTAGAAAGAATAAGAGCAGAGTGTGTCTGCCTTCAGTTCTCATCTATTTGTTTGTTCTAAAACAGATTGAGCTTTGTGCTCTGTCACCATATGTCACAGACCAAGCTGTGTTGGTGATATTCTTTTAATAGTCTCTGAAGTACCTTTTCCTGTAATACCTTTCTCCCTTTTTCAAATGATAGCTAGAGAATTGTTATATGCCAAAGAACATCGTATTCTACTATATTGAAGGTGTGTATAATCAAAATTGCTTAACTCAAATATTTCAAATATACTCCCATATTTTTTTTTTTCCTTAGAAAAACTGAAGCCTCTTAACGTTGTTGTTGGTCAACTCATAAGTTGCAGGTGGTTTAACTGAGGGAACAGGCATCTATCTTCCTGTCTTATATATGTTTATCCCAGTCATTATACCTCTAGGAAAAGTCTGTGCACTGCATAAGACTTTGTCATTCAACTTCTATGTTTTATTGTTTCAGTGGATTATAGAGGTCAGTGGTTTATTTAGAAATCATTTGAATATGGATCTGAAACTGAAGTATGCATGCCTTGCATAAATGCATTTCTGTTGTAGGGCCCTATGAGAATGGTATCAGCTGAGAAGTGTCACAAACCACAGGATTATTGCTAGCACACCAGAGACCCATGTAGAATGCATAAAATCACCTTCCCTCATTTTCTCAAAGCATAAAACCAAGCAGGGCATCTCAGGGAAGCAAGATGAATGTTTAGTTGCCAATACTAGTTTTGTTTCCTTATTCTTTAATTATTCCATCACTATTAATAATTGCAACATTTAGATATTGTGTTGAATAAAGCAGCAACATAATGGCATGTTTTTTTAAGTCTCAAATTTATTTGTAATGGTTATATACAAAGTTTCTGAAGATTCTGGAACTTTAGCTGAGCTTTAAATAAAGGTACCTCACTCGTTGGCGTGTGCCACACTGATAAGTTGGGGCTTCATCTCTCACTTTATCCATGCTATAGCAGAGTGCAATTTCTGATTTTCTTTTTTGTTGCAGTATTTGACTATGTCCCCTTCTTTCTTTCTTTCTCTGTTTTCATAGCCGGAAAGATTACAGGGAACCCATTACTCTGTGCAATCAGATATATGGAGTATGGGGTTGTCACTGGTAGAAATGGCCATTGGCAGATACCCGATTCCTCCTCCTGACTCTAAGGAGCTCGAGTTAATGTTTGGCTGCCCAGTAGAGGGAGATTCTCCGGTCGCTGAGACCTCACCCAGGCAAAGAACACCTGGTCGGCCAGTGAGCTGTAAGTTCCAACGTGAGGCGGATATTTTCACATTTGTTATAAACCTTTTTTTTTTAAAAAAGCATGAATGTAACCACTACCAAGTAGCTTTTTATCGGTACCACTGAGGCACCTTTGCAGCATCTTAAAGTCATTTGGAACTAAGCTAATGGTAAGGTATAAAATCTGTTAGATTGTTTTCTATTTCCTTACCTAGTATTGATTTGCATAGCACGGCTTTAAAATTTCAAAAGAACAGGATTGAATTTGGCACCTGGTTCAGTCTTGCTATGAGGAGGTATTTGAGCTTGAAAGCAAGGACCAAATGTGCTTTTGCTAATAACCAGGCTGTTCATGAACACTGTTAGGATGTGTTCTGTTGATATAGTTCATCTCTTAAAGATGCAGTATGATCCAAGTACAATTGGAAGATTTCCTACTTGGAAGTGAAGTTAATGATTTGGATCAACTCAAAAATAATAATTCTTCCTTGCATGAAAGCATTGCTTTGTTGCTGTTCCACTTCTCTGTAAGTTTACTGGGTGCCCAGCAAGTCCACCATACAAGAATCAAACCTACGACTGTTAGCTTTTTAAAGCACCCCTGCCTCCGGTGGAGAGTAACACTCTGTGTATTTTCCCACTTCCAAAATTTCTTCTTAGCCTATGGACCAGACAGCAGGCCGCCAATGGCAATCTTTGAACTCCTTGATTACATCGTCAATGAGGTAAGCAATTACTTGCACTTGTACCAATTTAATTGTAAACTTTTAAAGCATTCCAGAATTTGAGTGGGTGTGGGGTTAGTGTTACGGTATGTCAGGTCTTGTGATCTTTTATTACTGCAGTATGAGAGACGTCCTTGTTTCCTGTGTCAGCTTGAATTTAAATTATTCCTGGGGATGGTTTAGCTTCTTCTTTTACACCCTTATTAAGTAGCTTTATGGGTTTTCCAGCCTGGATCACGCAACCTGTTAGATTTAATAGCAAACAGTACTATCAAGCATATACAAAACTGTTATTTTCTTTTAAAGTATTATAAATAGTCTGATTCATAGACTGTCTTTCAGATATCTAAGCTACAAGGCTAGTTAAGAGAGTAGTATGTCAGAATTGATCATCTATTTTCTATATTTTTGAAAATGCCACGGAAGTTCACACGACTTCATTACTTGCGTCTGTCCAAAAAAAAAAAAGCTCATGTTAGCTATCATTTATAACAGCTGGATAACAATTGTTCAAGGTGAATAAATTATAAAATGATGTATCTGCCACTTAACTAAAAAGCCCAGTTGGTGTCTAGGTCTCTGCAAAGACTAGCTTTTCCTCGTTGTTTCTGCTACTGAACAATACTGATAACTGCTTCTGTTCCTTGGCTGCATGCACTTTCAGGTTACAAATTTAGTTTGTATGTTACATAACACTTAATATGAAGGCATTAAGTCTTGGAATAGTGTTAGCTTTGGGTTACTTAAGGCACTGTGGTCATGATCTTGTAGCTTCCCTGAGGAGGTCACTTTAAGCTGAGGTCGCTAAAGCTGAGAATTTGACAAGATTATGTTCTGCTGCCTCTGGTGTAGTGTAAGGGATCTTCAGCATCAGCTGCTGTGACATAGCCTGGTTACACCAGTGACCGACTGCAGGCCACGTCTCAAGCCTGTTACAAGTAATCAGAAGTGCAAGTGCTTGTAGGACCCATGGTGTAAGAATGAAAACTTTACACTGAGCCTATAGCAAATGCCATGGGAAACAAGACAATAATATGGAAGTTTATATAGTACCTGAAAACTCATTTTGAGTTCTAAATCTGAACAAATTCATTCCCTGGGACAGAATACTCAGATCAAAAGGATTATGAAAGTAATGCTATGCAGGGCGTCTTCCATTCCCCAAACTGGGGACTAGTAGTAAGGAGAATAACACAATGCTAATTCCTGTAGACTGCTCTGAGCCTTCTTTAATCACATCTCAGGGCTGTGTTAACCCCATTGAGGTATGTGTGTTTAAATACAATAATAATAATAAAACAAACACAAACTGGTCTGATTTATTAAGGAAACATATAAAATCCAGTAGCTGTCAGTAAGCAATGATCAAAATTAGCCAGTAATAAACAAAGCATCTTTACTTTTATAAATCAGATGACAGCACATGCTCTGTATGCTGCATTATTTGGGTTTGTACCTTTATTCAGATATTAGACGTGTAACTGGTAGATCTCTGGGCAGGTTGTGCAGCCTCATGTATTTGTCTGCTTTAATCAACTCTTCTCTTTTGTTTTCAGCCACCTCCAAAACTACCCAATGGTGTTTTTGGTTCTGAATTTCAAGATTTTGTTAACAAATGGTAAGTATTTTCTCTGTTAATGTGCCTAAAGCTCATTTTACAGGGACCAGCTTGACAGCATATGCATCCAAAGAGAACCCCAGAGCTAAGGGATGTTCCCCTCTGTAAGATATGATCTCTGGTTCTGTGTGCAACTCTCAATTAGTACTTTCTCAGCATTGAAGACACCACAGTACTATTGAGGACTGATCGTACAACACTCTGTAAGAGGATCTGGACTTTTCATGGGTAACCTTCACAGCATTCTGTAGTGAGCATTCCATATGATGCAGAAGTCTTCTAGGCTCCAGATGCTTTTTCTCTTCCCTAATGGTTTGTTGAACTAACATCTTTATCTTACCACTCATTCTCCCATTTATTTATTTTTCCAATTGTGTTTCAGTGATACCTGCACTGAGCCAGTAAATTCAGTGCTTAGGGAGGTAGTTCATTGACATGGGAAAAGTGAGTTGTCTTTTTTGCTAAAGCAACATATATGAATTACTTCTTTCTCAAAGAAAGAGCCGTAATACAAAGTAACATCTACTTGATACTGAGCTTGAAAAAGACTTGGGTAAGAGAGACTTGAGGGATAAAGTGGCTGAGACTGTTGAGCCTAAATGGGGATTTGATCTCTCCAGCTTGGTTCCAGATGCTCATTCCTGACCCCACTGAACAATATTGGGCAACTCAGTATTTCATACCTAAAATTATACCTGTGAAACCTACAGAAGAGAATTGCTTACAGACCCAGTTCTGTTTGAGTGGCACTACATTACCTCATGCTTTTATCTAGAGTGGTATCTTCTCAGGATGAAAGCAGTATACTAACAATCTAGCTTGATCTTTATTTTAAGAGTATAACTTGTGTAACACTTTGTTTTCCTAGTTTAATTAAAAATCCTGCTGAGAGAGCTGATTTGAAGCAGCTGATGGTAAGTGAAAGTTCTTCACTCGAACTAGGAGCACTACTTCCATGCAGGTTGGGTTCCTCAGCTGACCTGAGCCCAGGATGAGCATATGGCCTAGAATGTTGTTTGTGCCTCCTGATACAAATGGCTCAAACTGTTGGAAGGGGCCACTTTTCTCATCCAGAGATCCAGGGGCTTCAGGCTTTCACACGCCCCTAGAACAGGAACTGTCCAGGAGCCCCATACTGGTGGGTTTTTCAATCTGACATTTGATAATTAGAAGTATATGACTTCATACTGTTAAACTGATTAGTAGAAGAATTCTTTTACTTTGGTTTATACTTTGGTTTATTAACCAATCCTAAAGTATGTAAGGTGATGAAAGAACCAAATTCCACTTATCTTATGGACTAGTTAAATGAAATTTTATCAACATCCGAGAAACAAAATTTGCCTTTTCTCATCAGCTTTGTCTTACAAAATCTTTAGAACTACTAGTCACAAACAAATCTTGCATTTTTTCTATATGAAACAACTTTATCAGTTTTGGTGGATCATGTAATGGCCTTAAGTTTAATGATAGGACTGAAGTTCTACTGCATAAAAGTCAAGTTTTCTGTGCCTTGATACTGCTGTGTAGTAAGAGGGCAAAAAGCAATCAAGTTCTGTTACAAAAAGCCCTTGTGTATGAAAGCACAGGCAGACATTTTTCAGAGTATTATCGAGTGGCTGAGTCACATCCTTATCATATACTGTGGTGTAATTATTCTGCAATAGGCACTCTGTAGGCAGTATTTCTCTGGAATACTTTGCAATGTGAACATTGCATATGCTGGTTATCTCGTTAATCCTGTAGAAAAGTTTTACTGGTCACTTCAAGCTAGCTATAAGATCTGGCAAACCACATGAACACAGGAAGTAAACTAGGCTTTTTATAACTCATGTTATTCAAAATTATTCTTTACCTGATCACGTTATCTTGAGCGTTTGAGTAATTTTATTTTCCTCTGCTAAGATTCATGCTTTCATTAAGAGATCTGAAGCAGAGGAGGTGGATTTTGCAGGATGGCTTTGTTCAACCATAGGCCTTAACCAACCGAGTACACCCACGCATGCTGCTGGAGTCTGAATATGGAAGAGCAAATACTGTACTGTACGTCTGTTAACAGCGCTACTTTGGTCCTATTTCCTAAGCTTGTACCTGTTCAAACATGTATTTCACCTCTTAAGGAAGAATGTCTTTATAGCATGTGCCAAATGGTTTTAAATTTTGTCATAAACTAATTGGTATTGTATTGGATTACATTTGTTTGCTGACCAAAATGTAAGATGTTTAAGTTACAGTGCTTGCTGATTTTAAGTGATTATGGATATTCTTTCTTAATGAAATATCACTGGGGGTATTTACCCCTAGCTTGTTTGAACTTTATCAAGATTCTTTGTAAATCATTGGTACTTCAATCATGCTTACCTAATCTCCCACGCAGAAAGGGTGAGGGATGCTCCAAAACTGCATCTGTCGAGCATGCTTTTGCTGCTGCCAAACTGTATCTTGAAAGTTAGGCCTAATGGTTCCAATTTTGCTGTTGTTTAGAGATCTCTCTTTCCAGGTAAAGAAGGCAAGAGCTCTGTATTTCTTGGAACGTACAGGGCAATATTCTAATTGTAGACTTGTTCATATTTCTATATTTATTTTTAAAATGTATCATCATACTTGGATTTAGTGATGTATGTCTTTCTAATTGATTTTTAAAAGTTAGCTCTTGGAAGCGTCCTACAGAATCATGACAAAGATCCAGGCAGTTTGCTTTCTTTTAACCTAAAGATTCATGACAGCTGTGTTTGGTGTCTAAAGTGTATGAAGATCCTCTATTGTTTTATTCTTTCAGATGTTTAGCAATGGATTCTCTTAATAAATATATTATCAAGTAACTTCCTGAAGTTTTTGTTGGAACTCAAAAAGAAAAACTTCACCAAGACCTGAATCGTGACTGCGTTATATGTTGTGCCTCTCTTTTTTTCACAACTGTGTAGTATCCTTGGTTCTGAGAAGTATAAAGTTGGGTATGTAAAATGAGAATTTCTAGCATAGCTGTGAAATTAGAGAGCTAGAGCCAGGTGTCACTTGAGCCTGTTACTTTCCTGCTTACTGGATTTGTGTGGCGTGTCTGAGGGAAGTCTGACTACAGAAGTTTCGGCTGTGTAGTGCTCACGAGCTTTGCACAGCATTGAATGCTTGGTTCATTGCTGCAGCCCCCCGCATGGGGGTTGGCAGGCATTTTCCTAAGGACAAAGAAGCACTGCGGCACAGAAGCTCAGCAACACTTGAGTTTTTCTTCACAAGTTCAGCTTCTAAACTCAGCAAGCTAATCACTGCGGCTGTAAAATGTCCTCAGCACCAAGTCTTGTTCTCTTTACAGCCACTCTAAGCAATGCTATACAAAGCTTAGCTCTGTGAAAGGACATACCAGACAAGGAGAATTCGGAAGTTCCTTTCTAAATGGAATCCAAATCATTCTAGACATGAACTTCCATGAATAGTTTGCAGTCTGTCAACAGCTGGAAATCACTCAGTGACAGGGCTTCCGTCAACTTGACTGTGACTGATGGTAGTAGTGACAGGGCTGTGTAGTTTAGTTTAAGAATATACGTGAAATACATACCAAAAAAATAGTGCTTTGTATCATCTTTTAAAAGAAATATGCAGCCTGTGAATAGCAAGCATTTGGAGAAGAAAGGTGATTTTACTTGTTTGCTCAACGTCTGGTAAAAATGAGTGCTCTAAGTACAGTTATATGTAGTAGGACAACAGCAGGCGTACTTTATTGCAACATGCAAACTGCAAACTAGTTTGTCTGTTTTAATCCATTATCCAGCCCAAAAGGCACGGGCTCACAAAAGGTAGAGGGAAGAAAGGAGATAAAGCGTAGCCCTGAAAACCACTCTGTAACGTGCTGGAGACAAATACAATTTTTTCAAAGGTCAAAATGAACCTATGGTAATGAAACCCTGGAACAACCCTTCCAGAAATGGTTTTGCAGAAGCAAAGCATGAGGCAGGTGCACCTGTTGTAAGATGGAGACAAGGAACCAAGTGCAGTGCCCAAAGTAGATCAAGCACTAATGTAAAGGAGGGAGAGGATGTCTACTGAGCCCCTTACAAACCAGCTCTTTGCATGATACTTCCCAAGCATTGTCACTCCGAGCCACAACATCTGCTCAGACTTTTTTCTCCCTGCAAGCTTTGGGAAGGCTTTGCCAAGTGTTTTGCGCTGGTGGTCTAAGCTCTTTCATTAGGACATCCAGGCTTCTCAAATAAACAATTAGTCTTTAGTACAGGATGAAGCTACATTTACATTTTAAGGGTCAGTTCCTATAGCTACAAACCAGATAAGAGCCAAATAATCTCTCTTCAAACAGTGGCAGGAAGTTATTGGCAGCTGAATCAAGTGTTCTGACCACACCCAGGATACTGGATGCTTTTCCAAGTACTTTTCCCACTCTTAAAAGCAAACTTGAGAAGATTATTTTTCTGAGCTACTAATACCAAATACCAGAGACAGCAGTAGCACCTTTAGCTACTCGCTGCACAACAAGCAAGCCTGGATTGTTGTAACCGACTAGTTTCTTAGTAAGACAGTTTGACAAAGTATCTGAATTAGAATATTACTTTTATTTGTTTTTAATCAATTTAACGGCGTCTGAGTTTGTGTGCATCAAAACAAGTCTTCAAGAATTGATAAAATAATTGTACCACATGGTGTCTGCATTCCACAAGGAGAAAGAACATCCTGTTACTGGTAGGAGCAGCACTAGCTTGCTACTGTACCATTAAAGAAATTGTGGAGGAGGCTTCATATCCCTTTCCATTTTACAAGTAAATGATTAAACTCCTCCTACTCTTCGAAGATATCTTGAAAGCAGAAAGTGGACTTCCACTGATCTATGAAGTTGCCATAAGGGAAAAATAAAAAGCTAATTAAAAATACTGGTTTTTATTAAAAGTAACATGGACTAATTATTACCATACACTTTGTGTAACAATAGAAGGCCAATTAGCTGCTATGCTGAAAGAGCAAGTAGAAAATACTTCACTGTTTCAGTCAGACTGACAGTACATAAGAACAGCACCAATAGGGACAAAGAGAGGCTCCTTTGCTACTGCACTTAAAATGAGGTCAACAGTGCAATATCTGCTTCTCCCAGTATAAGAACACCTACATCTATCAGTCACATTTCAAGGAAGTGTACGTCTGGTGGTCTGTGTAACTGAGAACCTAGCAGCTGAACGCCTGGAGACAATCCTGGACACATCTGTGCTCACTGCATATCTTAAAATTCCCAGTTAAAGCAGATGAGGTTATAATATAATCATTGGTTTACAAACCAGCCTCGGTGGCCTGGTTTTATATTTCAGCAACTGGAAATTAGAACAGACAAATTATTGCTTTTACTGTGTTAAATTAGTCTGACTTGATTAATGACTTTTCCCATCCATATATAAAGATGTAATAAGCTACACATTAGGTTTTAAACACAAAATGGGTTATGCTACATATCTGTGCAGCAAATTTTCATTCTTTTAACATCTAATTCAAAATCTGCCAAGCTTCTCATATTCATATCTTCAAGGGTAAACTTCTCCAGACTCCCCGAGTCTTGCATATCATACGGATCATATCCGTACATGGGAGAACATGAAAATCTGCTGGCAAATTTTATATGAATGAAGAAGAAATTCCTGAGTCTGTATTAAAAACCATCCTTGATTTTTTCTTCTCTCAAGAATCTGATTCCTCCTCCTCTTCTTCTTCCTCTTCATGATCTTGAAGACTTAGCTGTAATTCAGTTTGATTGATAGCAGCCTCGTTGTCCATCTGCCCAAGAGTCTGTTACAATGAAAGAGTTTAACTCAATACTCAGTGCTTCTTATACCACTATTAAAACTGAATGGTCACAGTGTCTGTTAGAGATCTTGGTACTAGAACCATTGGCTGCAAGAGCCCATCGAAGCAATGAGCATCAGTTCTACATGGATGAGTTTTAACCAGCTCAGGCTGATCATACACTTTAGGTAAAAGTTCAGATGATACCTGTACATCCATCCCCCCACTACTTTTAACACTGTCACGGTTAAAAGTAGTAGACACAATGCTTAATTAAGCCTCATATACTTACATACTGTAAAGTGAAGGTATGCCCAACCCTTCTGGAAACAACATGCTGCTTTCAAGGGCTTTGGGTTTATCTCAAACCATAAAAAACAGGACAGACTTTACAGCTGGGCCTTTCAACCAACAGCAAGCATAAAGCTCAACCTCCCGTGCACACACCGACCACTACACCACCGATAAAGGCCCACGCTCGGGGCCCAGCTTTCCACTCCCATCGCAGGGCCGAGCGCTGCCCTCACCTCCTGGCTGTCCGCAGCGGCTGCCGCCGGGACAGCCGCGTCCTCCTCCCTGGACCTGATCATCGACTGCAGCGCCAGCTCTTCCACCTGCGAATAGAGGGACAGAAAAGCCTTTACGCTGTTATTTCTCGGACTCTACCACACAGAAATGAGGTATTTATGAATGACTGACGGCAGCCAAAGCCACCAAAGCCGCGCTTCAGCCCTCCTCAGTGCACGAGGAGCCGACAGCCCGGCATTTACTTCGTGCAGCAGCCCCCAAATCCCACGCAGGCCCCGGGGAACGAGCAAACCCCTCGCGTTATGAGGAGAAGGCCCAGCACCGGGCGGGCCGGGCCCGCTGCCGCCCGCCCAGCGCCGCGTTCCGGCCGCCCCGCTCCGCGCCGCCCGGTGCCCGCCGACCTTGAGGCGGGTGAGCTGGTCGTGCAGCGCCGCCTTCACCCGCAGCAGCGTCTCCTCCTCCTTGCGCAGCTCCTGCAGGCGGCTCAGCATCCTGCCCGCCCGCCCCGCCGCCCCGGCCCCGGCCCCCTGGCGACGGCTGCGCGGGGCCCCGGCCCGCCCCGACCCCTCCCGGCCCGGCCCCGGCAGCGCCCCCGTGAGCGCGGGCGGAGCCACCGCAGCCGGCGGCCGAAGCCTCGCGTGACGTCACGGCCCGCCGCCATTTGCAGCCCGAGGCGGGAGCGGGGCTGGGCCGATGCTGCCCCCGCCCGGCCGCGGCCTCAAGCGCAGGCGGAGCCCCTGCTGCCCTCGCTGTTAATTAAACGTTCGTTTCAAGTCGTCGCGCACGGTAAGGGGAAAAAAACCACGTAACTCGGTGCAGTTGTACTGACAGAAATGGGCTCGTTGAAATAGTTTTAGTGAGGCAGGCAGGGGGCAGCCCAGCTGCAGCCACCCCCTGCTGACAGAAATTCTCCTCATCTCTGCCCCGACTGTCCGTTTCCCTTCTAACAGCTGCTTGGAGTAGACTAAAAGTGAGGTAAACGTTTCCTAATCCTGAATTAACATACTTAAAAAGAATGCAAATCCTTGCTTTTTAAGTAACACTCCTCTCAAACCCATAAAGCACAAGTTTTAAGACATAAAAGCTTAAAGTCTCAGCTGGTTTTGTTGCAGAAGGCCCTGTCCCAGGCTACCGCCAGTTTCTGCATTCCACTTGGACAGTAAGACACAATTCTTTCACACATCCTCTCCTAACGTGCTTCTAAAGCCACCTTAGCCTTATACTTTTATCTTCCTGACTGTTGAGCTTCATTCTGCCCCCATCAAAATAAACAGCGCCAGACAAACAGGGAAGCAGTTCACTGTTCCAATAGAATTTATTAGCTGTAAATCCCCAGTACAGCTCTCTGAACTTAGGTGGATGAGGCCTGCACGGGGTTTATGCTTCAGCCTGGGCCTTTGCTGCCTCCTTTGCCGGAGCTTTTGCTGCAGCCTTGCCTTTGGTCTGGGCCTTAGCCGAGACCTTGGCCTTAGCAGAGATCTTGGCCTTGGCTTTCTTCTCCTCCTTGAGTTTGTGCTACAAAAAAGGAAAAGGATCATTAGCAAATACAACATGGGTTTTAATACTTCAGACTGTATTACTGGCTTCCCTTTGTACTCACATTTTGAGCATGGCGCAGGATGGTGTTGCGTCGCATGGTTTTGGCGTACGGGTTCAACTTGATCATGACTCTCAGATTCTTCAGTGGATTCTTCTTCAGGACTCTACGGTGAATCTTTTTCCTGAAAGGAACAGATATGCATCATGACCACAGTTCAAGTTCTGTAAAACTTTCCCTGAAGTCTGATTTGGGAGAACCATAATGCCTAATATTCACACCCAGTAACTAAAGAAACCCCAGCATTCTCTCACACCTTAAGGGACAGAGATTTCTGATCTCAATACAAAGTCTTACACTTGGCAATTACTAAAAGGAGACTACACTTAGAAGTCACTAGTTAAAAATTATTACTTTGGAGGACGCAGTGCCTTCTGGATTTCCTGGCTTCTCAGGATTCTCCCAAGGTCCGTATTGGTCATCTTATGCATAGGCAGGCTGTGAAACAAAAGTTCAGAGTTTAGGTTGGTAGAAAAAAACATGACTAATTCAATGAAAAGAGGTATTTAGCAAAACGTACTGACTGGTGTTCATTTTCCATATCTAACCTGAACAGTCTGTGACACTGACAGGTTATTCTGCCACATTTTTTTTTAAACCTGCGTGAAGTTGTGTCAGGGATCATCTGTACTTACTTATAGTCGCTCTTCAGAGTTGCAGGTTTGCGCCAGGTGCCATATAAATCGTCCAGCTTGCGGAAGGCACTCTCAGTCCAAATGCAGAAACGCCCAACGTGGCCACCAGGAGCAAGTCTCAGCAGATTCAGCTTGTTCACATCCAGAAGAGTAATTCCTGTAGAAAAACAGACACGCCTCTTTGATTTATCATGAAAATCAAAGAACGCAGAACTAAGAAAGACACACAGAAACTGATATGGACTTAGTAACTCCTTCATCTCTAAGTTATATATGCATATGCATGAAAAGCTATTAAACAAATTAAAAGAAAAGGAAGCCTTTTCCAGGAACAAACTTAAGAACCTCACTTTTACTGTTCCAAGTGCAGTTTATGGATGGTGACAGCCGTAAAATTTGTTGTAAATATCTGTCAGCATCACCAATCAGATTCCTGGAAATAAAGTTGTCAACTCCTTTAAGTCAGAACTTCCACAAAATCATGTGTTTCAGAAACACGGACCAATGAAGTGGAATCTCATCATTCACGGCAGTCTCCCAACAAGAGTAAGCATGTTCCAAGTTCAAATTACCTGGGATATTCCGGAAAGCTTTAATGATACCATTGTCCTCGTTGTAAATGATGCAGGGTCCCCGACGCTGGATGCGACGGCGATTCCTCATTTTACCCTTTCCAGCCCGCATGCGCTGAGAGGCATAAACCTACACAAAAAAAATCAAACTTGTGAATATTCAAAAATATCCAAGTTACAATAGTAAGATACAAATCCGTTTTAGTCAGAACTTCACAATCATCACTGATTATCTGAAACACGGACCAGTGAGAAGTTCATCATTCCCAAGAATCAAAAAAGACCGAGCTATCAATGTTAAGCAACACTGAAATGCAGAGAAGTGAGCTCAGAGTAACACAGCATACGAGGAAACTGACATTAAAAAAAAAAGTTTGAGCAGTCAGTTTTGTTTCCAATGCATTTTTTGTGGCATCAAATCCAAATAGAACTGTTTGTTTGGAATTCCTAATTTAACAACGGCAGATTAAAGTAATGTGTTCCTAAGAACATACCTGTAGCAACTCACCTTTTTGATGTCATTCCAAGCTTTAAGCTTCTTAAGAAGAAGAACAGCTTCCTTCGTTTTCTTGTAACTCTCAACTTTGTCCTCAACAACCAGAGGAAGTTCTGGAATCTCCTCAATGCGGTGGCCTAACGAGGATTATACAAGGGTGGTTCAGAAACGATACAACATCAAAAGCAGCAGAAATTTAGTTCACTCTCTAATATTCAGGCAGAGGTAACAACAGTAGATGAGTTTCAAAAAAGTCTTACAGGCCCGCCTCAAACACCACCCAAGTAAATTTTAAGCATAATCTCTGGCTTCTATGAACAGAAACCAAACTGAACTGCCATGTGATTCAAAATTCAATCTCATTTTCCATAACTGTGAGGACACAATTCGTGCCAGTAATGCAGGCAAAAGTACTGCGGTATCACCTAACTTCCAGCACTGCAAAACTGTGTGATCTCCCCCAGCAGTACGTAACACAATCACTCACCCTGCTGAAGAATGGGACTGCCTCCTGAACTCCTTAAAAGGAGCATTTATTTATCCACAAGAAACATTTCAAGTAACCACACAGTCACCGATACTGCTCGGGCAATGCCAAACCTCAGGCAAACATTTCTAGAAGCAGAGCTCCCACCTTTAGACATGACCAGTGCTGGAAGAGCCGACGCTGCCAGCGCGGAACAGATGGCGTAACGCTTTTGAGTTGTGTTCACTCTGCGGTGCCAGCGTCGCCAAGTCTTGGTAGGGGCAAACATGCGGCCTCCACGACACATCTATGCATCTACAGTTAAGAACAACCTTTTTGAAGCTACTGTTTCCAGCGTGCCTCTTTAATACTTGCTCAGCATCAACTGTTCGTCAACCGTCTGTGCCAGTACGCTGACAGCAGGCAACTGTCACTGAGCACAGAGTAAGACGCAAATTACGACATCATGGCAAGACAGTGTGCATTACAAGATTTGTGCACCACTTTTGCAGGGGGAAAAAAAGAGAATGAACGCTTCTGTTCATTTAGGTAAGTCTGAATTTGCACACGGGTTCTTTTAGTCACATCATAGTTTTCTCAGACTCTGAGGTCCAGATCACTGCGGGCAGCCATTACCCCAAGACACGGACGATTCCATTTCACATCTCGTTAGTTTAGAATTACCTCTCCTGGATGAGTTTAGATTTACACTTGAGGCAAGCAGCAGCTATGAAAGGATACGTTCCCAAAGGCACCTTGGCCAGAGCGGTGAGTTCCGCCACCTCGTACTCGAGGAATACGAGCAACGGCTCTCCCAGTGCCCCAAGACTCGGCACTGGTCTGATGACCTGCAGAAGAAAGATTTTAATTCAGAGTGACAACGCTGCAATTTCCCCATCATCACTGATACGCTGAGTTCAAGACTAATAATCAGAACTTCCACTGTTATCACATGGTTCAGAAACACGGACCAATGAAGTGGAATCTCATCATTATTTCAGCAAAACAAACCCTGACCAGGTAAAATCACTCTTACCATATTAAGGATCTGCTTTTCCTAATAGTTAACGTTTCATGTAATTTAAAGTCAGATCATTAATCAGACTAATTTCCTTGTTTTCTCTTTAAAGTTCTACTGATAGATGCTTCTCTTACTTCAGTTCTAGATTTGTTTCAATTTTAACCCACCTACCTTAAAAATCAACAGTCACCACAAGTTATTTCACCCGTCCTGCAGACAAACCATACCTGCGAGTTCACTGACGGCGTAGGGCTGCCTGTTGTTCTTGCGCAAATTGGTGTGAACGAAGTTCACGACATCAGGGCGAATGGGAGCCTTGAACACGGCAGGCAGGGTGACATTTTTCCCTGATGCTTCTCCCTTCTCGGAGTAGACAGATATTAACGGTCGAGCGCAAGCCTGAGAAAGAAAAAAACGAAAAACTCTTGAGCACAAGTCAAGTCCATCATGAGCATTTGAAACAATCAAATATTGCTCAGAATTAAAGGTGTCTTCAGTTCGACAGTGCCAGCACGCTGACAGCAGGCAACTGTCACTGAACACTGGATAAGACGCAAATTACATCATCACAGCAATAGTTTTCACTTAAAATACTGCTCCCCAGCACTTTCCCCTTTCTGAACACCATACCTAAGGTTTGAATTCAGGAGATGACAACATCACTTGGGTAAGGTTAATCTAGAACCCAATCTCCAGGCCTTCTAAGCAACTTTCCATCTGCTATTAAAAAAACTGTATGAAACCCACCTGTTTTTACCTGTTTCTCAAAGGTTTGAGATTCAGATTTTGTATGGCAACTGAAACGCTGTAACCAACTTCTCTAATACAATATAGAGGCTCAGAAGGACTACAAGCAAGTTAATTTAACATCAGAGCGATTTCTTTTTTAAAGTATGGATCCCCGAACATTCCCGTGCCTCAAAATTTGAGAGGTGAGAAACTGAATGGCCAGCAGCACCAGCTTCCTTTCAAAAGATGAGCAGTGACACCTTGCTGGTTGAACAGCAATCTTTACAGAAGAATCTCTGAGCACTACAAGGCATTTGCCATGCACAGCTCATGGCAATGGTACAGGCAAGGTGCCTTCCTTCCCTTTCTCATGCCTAATTCATTTCACAGATGTTAAAAACACCACAAATCTCCAAGGACTAACCAGCCAGCTGCACTGAGGGCACCGTGCTGCGTACCTAATGGTTAGCGGCAAGGCCCTGACTCCTGAGTTAGGGCAAGGGCCTCACACAACAAACTTCATCAGGGCGAAGGAAATGAGAAACGGTTCACGATCTGAATTCTATCAACAATAAATATATATAAATATATTGGCAGCCCAGTTCCACGCCGAGGCCTGTTTATATTTGCATGTATACAAGATATTTTAGAAATACAACTTTTTTTTTAAAAAAAAAAAAACACCGCAGCTGTCAGGAACTTTCCATCTACTATTCAACATTAACTCCAAAGCTCCCGCGTGGCTTCTTCTTGATGTGCTTTAGGGAGCTACGTGACAAAACCGACCAAGCCCCGGCAGCAGGCCGCATCATCTCCCATGCTACCTGAGGGCCGGGACCGGGGCCGGGACCGGGGCCAGGACCGGGGCCAGGACCAGGACCAGGACCAAGACCCGGACCAGGACCCGGCCCCTGCCGGCTTCCAGCGGAGGAGCCCGGCCAGGACCCAACCCCGGCTCCCGGCCCCGGCCGCCCGCACAGCTCTGACGCCTCCAAAATGGCGGCCGCCCCCCCTCCCTCCACGCCTGCAGCCCTCGCGCTGCCCGCCGCCCGGCTCTGCCCTCGTCCCTCTGCCCGCCAGCCTCAGCCTGGTCCCGCCGCCCGCCCCAGGCCACCTCCATCCCCGCCGCCGGCCCGGTCCCGCCCCGTCCCCCCTCACCATGACGGCAGCGGCGGAGCCCCTCGTGCTGCCGCCTGTCTCTGCCGCGGCACAACCGGAAAAGGAAGGACGTGACTCCGCTGCTTCGCTACCAGCCGTGTCCTTCCTCGCCCCCCTGCCGCCCCCCGGCGGCACCGCCCGACCCCCGGCTGCAGTCTCGGCCCCGGCCTCGGCTCCGGTTTCCTCCCCGCACCCCGCCACCCGCCGCACGGAGCCCTCTGAGCCCCCCGGGGACCTCCGTCGCCTCCCGTCACATCCCACACCGGGGGACTCTTTTGTGGCGGAGGGATTCCCGTGACCGCCCATTCAGTCTCACAAAACTTAAACTTTTAAAATATTTTTATTATTATTATTTTTAATTTCCACAGAAAGGCGCAGGGAGAGAATAAAACCGAACAAAATCATTTCCTAGATGGGGAAAAATATATATATATATTTTGGCCGCGGTGGGCGGGCCGTGGGGCGGAGCGGGCGGGCGAGGCGCGCCTGAGGCGGCGACGATGGCGGCGGGACGTGCGAGGCGGGAGGCGGGAAGCGAGCTGTACCGAGAGCTCCTCCGGTACGGGACGGGACCGGCTGAGGGGGACGGGGAGAAACCCCGACGGGACCGGGCCTGGGGGGTGTTCCTGGGGGGTCTCCGGTGTTTTTGTGTACGGAGGGGGATTTTCTGTGAGGGACATCGCAAGTAATTAACGTTCCGTTTTGTTTCAGGGTATATGAAGAAGGGAGGAAAAGCATCCCTGAACGCCCGCATCTCTTTGAGGTAAATGTGTAGAAGTAAAGGCTCGAAACTAGGTCTACGTGTTGGCAAAGTGGCTGCTGGTCCCGGCTGAAACAAGTGTGCAGGCACCACGAAAAAAGGGAAATTAGAACCACAGAATTCACCTCAGGGGCGGCGGTACACTGAATTTACCTCACAGCGTCCCCGGGCCTGGCCCCAGTTCTTTGCACTTATTAACAGTTAACTTGTTTAAAAGAATTGGTAGGAACAAGTGAGTACGAAGGTGCTGCGGGGCAGGGCTGACTCAAGAAATTAAGGTTTATACAAGTTTGGTAGCAGGTTGAAAATAAAAGCAAATGATCATTTAAAGATAGAGTAATATGAAAAAATGAGTAGATAGGATGGATAAAGCAATGCTTCCATGTGTTCTCCGAGAAACAATGCTCAGTTAAAGATATTCCTTCATTCTCAAGAACAGGCGTGGGTTATTTGATGTCTATAAACAATGCTTAGTGCTCTCAAGAGAAATTCGGAGATCAATTTACCTTAAATGCTATTTTAAATGAGTATATCTTAAAGATATTTACTGACTGCAGTTGCTACTTGACAACAATGAACCCTTGTTATCTGAGAGATAATATCTTCACTTCATACCTGAACTTTTGTTCATCTGGGTAAACTTCATTTTCTCAAAGAACCAAACTGTTAAAGGTGAAGGTTTCTATGTTGGTTATTTGAAATTTGTTGCGCTTTCACAGTTGCTTTAATATGCAGTTCCATCTTTGTGGAACTGAATGCCAAGAACTGTCCACACAGTAACTGTTCTCCTGAAGTAAGAAAGCCTTAAATTCATGAATGGTAGCAATGGGGTTGGAAAAAGACTTACGTAATTAGTTAATTTTACAATTTGAAGCATTATAAATTTGCTGAAATACATCAATTACATGTAATATATTATTTTTATGTTCTTTTTCCTTCAGAACGATGTAGAGATCTGTTTGATTGGTCATGGTTGCAAAAGTCCCATTGAAAGATTTTGGAATGGAAGTAGTATGGTGTATATTTTGCAAAAAGCAGTAAGTGTGTATGTCATTTGTTAAACTTTTAAATGTAATACCATGTATTAATGTAATAAATGTAATACCAAGTTTCTAATTTATTCCCATCAAATATTTCAACATACCTTGTATTTTTAGACTCACCTGTGCATTTCTTTTAAAGGACCACCACAATGAGGGAGGTGACCCAATGGAAGAATCAAAATCAGATGATGTTCTTTATGCCTCTGAGCTTTTACCAACGGAGAGTGCTGGACCAGTCGCTCTTTCTGTTCGAAGGGCAAAGTAAGTGCTCAAAGGTCTGTCTCCATCCACTTATTTCAATGTAACTTTCTTTTTTTTTTTTCCTAACATTTGTCTCTTGCTAATATTCAGCACCTGTGTTATTTTTGATCCATCAAAATTCAATTACTCACTGGATTAATGATGAGCTGAGCAGTTTTAATCCTGCAAAATGAACTCCCTGGTAGAAGTATTCCTAACAAAGTGTAACTCAAGTCCAAGTATTGGAAAAGCATTTGTGGCCTGTCGCATTTGGTTAATGGGACTGCCTGAGCATAGGTGAACAAATAAAGTTTAGTAAGACTTAAATTCTTGTTTTTGTAGGAGTTTTGTTTAAAAAGTCTAATTGGAATTTAATTTTTGGCTGTTATTAAAATACAAGGCATGGTACCAAAGCATGGTGACTAGTTTGCTTAACTAACTTACCCTTTTAAAGCACTTGAAATACAACATTCCATTACGGTTTTAGAATTGTTAGTGTAAATGAAAATAGTGTATAAAATATATTGTCAATTATGGTATCTTACTTTTTTTTTCTTTCATGACTTCATTGCTCTACCTGTAAAAATAAGATTATAATACTGCATTTTTTTTTTTTTTTGGAAAATCATTTAAGGTCTGCTGGTGAAGCAGGACAGGGCAGATAGGAGTTAAGAGTTACCGTTGTGTTATTTAAAGTTTTATGTAAGAGAAAGTTTTAGTTACACTTGCTTGCATCTGATTCTTTCCTGTTCATGTCTCTAGGCAGTTGATTTCCTTATATACAATGGCACAAAATCCAAACATGACCCATTTGAAGACGAGTGAACTGGTTGTGCTTCCTCCCCTCTGGATAAGGTGTGATGGCTCTGATCCGGAGTGTACTTGTTGGCTTGGAGCTGAGCCTCTCAAAGCTGGAAACAAAATCACAGGGATCAACATTTATATGGTTACATGTAACGGTAAGATTATGATGTTACACATAAAATTGAGGGAGGAAGGCTTAAGAATGTGGGAATACAAATACAGGGATTCTGCTTTTGTGTGATGTTGGCTTGGTACTGGTCCCCTGCTGTTTGTTGGTATGTGTGGTTTTTATTTTTATTTTTTTTTTGTAAAAGAAAAGAGAAAGATGTGTGTATGCCATGCAGTATGGGGAAACAAATTTTAAATACACTTACTGCAGCAGTATCTGTGCAGGCTTACATTCAGTCTGGTGCAATCATTTAGCACTGACTCTTACTAACCATTTAAATGTTGACATCAGTTTTTATTGCCAGTAGAATAGATGCAAGAGAAATGACAGCTTTCTGAAGGACAATGTGAGTCCAAATAGAATTTTTGAGAATTAATTCTGCATGCCAAATATGACTTGCATCATGTTTGCAAATGGTTCTTTTTTTTTTTGATTCTTAACTTTTTTTTTCCTTTCCCAGGTCCTACAGCTGATAAAACCTGTTTTGCAAACCTAGAGGAACTCAAAATGGCACATAGAGTCAAACACCATTCATCTATTGTAGGTTTCTGTGGTCTGTCATGCCTCCAGTTTAAGTTTTAAAACCTCTGTATTTGCATTTATCATACTGGTTTTGGGAAGCTTTGTAGATGTTATTTAGAAACACAGCATAACCCCATGGTATCATAATCTATTTTGAAGTGATGTTTGGGCTCCTTATATTACATGTATGTTTCATGTTAGCCAATTTATTTACTTCCAAAATATATTGTGTGAGTACCAAATTATGTTGCACTTCTTAATAATTTTTTTAATCTGTTTATTTTAGGTGACGACAAAAGGCTTTGCTCAGTATGAGCTTATTAGAGCTGCTGCAATAGAAGACACAATGGTAGAATCCGAAAACAATATATGTATTGATATTACGTGGAATACTGTAGATAAGATTCTGCAGCCACCCCCGCTTACTGCAGCTGCCACACTGGTAAGTCAAGGAGCTCAAACTCTTTCCAATGCTTATATCATGAACAGTGTAAAGAAGCGAAAATATGTTTGGTTCTTGCCATTTTTATTTATTATACAATGTGTTTACAAGAAATACAAGGTGTTCATAGGCTAAACTGTTAATTATGCTAATCTGCATTTCCCTAATGAAAATCTTAGGATACTTGATTTCTAAAGCTTGAGTCTGACGTAAGTTTCTGGAACTTTCAGAATATTTCATTGGAGTCTGGGGACCCCAGGAGTCCTGTATACCTGCTGTATAGAGAACTGCAGTTTCTCCTTGTAAGTATAAATGAGAAATTCCAATTTCAGATGTATGTGGAATGGAGAATTTGTGTGTTAATAATTTACTCTTTTTAAAACTCCATGAAGTGTTTCAAAGATAACGTGAAGTATTTAGTTCAGAATAAACTTTGAATCCAGTTTCAGGAATCTGGAATACACAGAGGACAAATTGTGAATTGTAAAGCCAGGAAATCTGAGAAGTTTCAAAATTCATAGTTAGCTGTACAGAGATGTATGATTCTGGGAGAAGTTAACTGCATTTTGAGGAAAGATCTTTGCAGAATCTTAAACAACAACTGTTTTGTGTTTTATTTTTGATGCTGCTTTTAGACTTTGGCTGAAGGTTTGAAGACAGGTGTGACTGAATGGCCTGAGTCCTTAGAGTCCAAATCAGCTTTTGAACTGGTCCAAGGATTTCTGACTGGTAATTTCTGTTGGTTGTGCGGGAAGAGAGGGATGTCAGACTTCACAGAAACAAAGGAAATTCCACATATTTAATTTTAAATACATATTTAAAGTATTAGAATTAGAGATGGTAATTTATATTCTGATGTAATCTGCACAGAGCTGTTAAATAGGTTAATCAGTACATCTCTGAAATTTTATTTGTTCCAATACCTTGTAAAAAAAATATATATTTTTTCTTTATAAAATGAGAGAACTATGTTTAAAAAGCAATTGGACAAGTTCTGGTTGCATCTTTCAAGTTACTTGACATGCATATGAGCATTAAAAGTGCAAAGGGTCCCAGTGAGTGGTGGTGGACAACAGTAGTTTGGTATCTTGAAATAAAGCACCCAAAATTAGTGATTGCTTCTGAAAACTGCTGTGAAATTCTGCTTATCAAAAGTTTAAGATACTAGAAAACGAATCTAAAAAGAAAATCAGATGTAGGAATACACCAAACGGTTTTAAAATGTGAAGATATATTTTTCAGAAAGCTTTGTGTAGAAAGAACTTGGAGAAAAAAAATAAAATGGATACATTTTGTCTATTAGCCACCCATTAAAGTGTTTGTTAATTATGGTGTACCAAGGGATTTGTGCAGTTGGTTTGAATATATTTTTTTCATAGTGGTGACTTTTATTTTTTCCTCTACTAGATTTAAAGAAGAAACTGGATGGATATTGTATATCAGGAAATGAGAACGAAACAGAGGTATATGCAATTTCCTACCAGTTTTTGTCAGCTTGTTTCACTGATAAGTAGTTACTCTAAATTTTCATTATGTCTTGTATATTATTTAGGTATATATGTAGAAACATAGACATAAAGAAGTAAAGAAAGATCTCTCGCTTTCTGGTTTTTGTCTGTTTAAAAATAATGGATGAAAACTTTAAAGACCAAGTTACAAGCTCCATAACTGCTCTCTAATAAGTTCACTATAATTTTTACCTTCAAAAAAACTCCTTTTTTTTAATACTAAATGCTCTACCAGTGTCCGTTAACCACATTTTTGATACAACTTAGCATTCAGTGGCCGTCTCTGGAGGGAATTTGAATTTATAAGGCCTTTGAATCTTAGGCATACTTTTTTACTTAAACTCTTTCAGAATATCAAATCTGACACTGCTGCAGTGGATAGTTCAATAAAATCAATCTTCAGTGAACGAGGAGACCTGGATTTTGCTGAACAATTATGGTGCAAAATGAGAAGTAAGTAGATTTTTTTCTTTTTTAACCCCACCCACTGCCCTTTAGTTTTTCTCTGTACCTACTATACTGTACGGCTTTCTTGATGAAATATATGTAAACGTCTCTGAGTTTTAAGGGCTGATTAGCTCTTCAGAAAATTTTTACCAACAGGCTTTTTCTAAAAGAGCTAACTTTAGGTGTGTAAGATGATATACTTTCTTAAAACATATAAAGATAAACCAACATGTAGCAGGAGATACTGTATTTAATTTTATTTGATTGTAAAATGTGCTAAATAATCAGTAGCATGCATCAGCTCTAGAAGTTTATACTTAGGTAAAATACTTATAAAATTGCCTGTCTAGATCTGAAAGACTAGTTTTAAAGTTTTTAAAGTTGATGAAGATGCATACAAATTTTATTATTCTTGTAATAGCACTTACAGTGCTATTATATAAGGAGATACTAATTCTTCATATTCTAAACTGATGCTATTCAGCTCATTTTATAAAGTGTGCTGAATTGCAATGTGTAGAGAGTGAATGTAGACAAAAGTGTTACAGGACAAGTAGCTTATGTCATACTCTGTTCTCAGTCATGCTGGTCAGTGGTCTCTTCTGATCATTGTTTCCTTAGAGTAACCCTATTCAAAGTCACGGAATGACAAACTTAACAAAAAGCAGTGCAATCTGTCATTTCAGCTATCATTTTTTAGATGAGCAGTTTACTTTTTGCAAGTATGCGTTGGCCTGTTATTGATCTAACAGCTGAACGGAAAGCCTGGATTGATAAATAAAATATTGCATCATTTTTCTTAAGGTGTCAGTTCCTATCAGGAGTTGGTAGAGTGTTTCACATTGATCATAAAATCCCTGAAACATGGTGAAATACAGCCATGGGTATGTATTTGTATTTCACAATGAATTTTATCCTTTTGAGTTGCTTGAAGAAGAACATGGTTCTTCTCTTTTAGCTGCCACTTATTTCCATGTTACGTTGCTTTTAAGTTACCTTTGCATGTTATAGTTTGTTTCCGTGGTGTTGTACTTCTAGTATTAAAAGGTTTTCTACACAGCTACAACATAATAAAACTGTTTTAATTTTTAGATTCACCAAGGGAGTAGCAGTTTGCTAAGTAAATTGATTCAGCAGTCTTACCATGGCAAGATAGAGGCCGTTTCCCTCAGTGGCATCACTCCAGTTCAAATGCTCCTGGAGATTGGTTTGGATAAGATGAAGAAGGATTACGTCAGTTTTTTCATAGGTAAGCCTACTATCTACTAACATGATCAGAAATTCAAGGGAAAAGGTTACTCCATGCAGGAAATGGAGATTATCGAGGGCTGGAGCATCTATGAAGAAGGGCTAGAGAGCTGGGGATGCTCAGCCTGAGGAAGAGAAGGCTCCTGGGTCTCCTCATTGCAGCTTTTCAATATGTAAAAAAACTGCTTTTACTACTTTCAAAACTAAAAAGGGGGAGCTTTAGATTAGGAGGAAATTCTTCACTCAGGAGGTGGTGAGGCACTGGAACAGGTTGTCCAGGGAAGCTGTGGATGCCCCATCCTGGAGGTGTT
Source organism: Heteronetta atricapilla (assembly GCA_011075105.1). NCBI lineage: Eukaryota > Metazoa > Chordata > Aves > Anseriformes > Anatidae > Heteronetta > Heteronetta atricapilla. The sequence continues at coordinate 19,621,674 of CM021740.1, forward strand.
CAAGGCCAGGCTGGATGAGGCCCTGGGCAACCTGATGTGGTGCATGGCATCCCTGCCTACAGCAGGGGGTTGGAATGAGATGACCTTTAAGGTCCTTTCTGATCTGAGCCATTCTATGAAATAATGAAGTTTGTGCTAACCTTGATCTCACTTCTGCCTGCCATCTGCTGAATGTCCATCTCCAGTATCCTCGGTATTTGTACTTCCCAGTTGTATATATTTTTCCAAACTGAAAAAATGAATGTTTCAAAATAACTACGTTTAGCAAAGCTGTGTATTTCTTTATCTAATTGAAAAAATCTCAAGATTTTACTTTGAGTAGAATACCAGACTTACTTAAGAGGAGTGTTTGTTTTCTTACCTGTTTGCTGTAGGTGATAAAGTAAGACCTTCATACTCTTTTTGTCTTTTCTTCTGTGGTCTAAAAGGAAATCAGGCAAGGTTATTTGTATGTAATAGCTGTGTTTGTAATTACATTTTTTTACATATTTTATTCTAAAAACAAAAACTAGGCTGAAATGATTTTCATAAAGTACTTTTTTTTCTTGAAAACATTGTGGCTTTGTTTTCTGTATTACAGGTTTATTTTTTTCTGAACCTGGGAGGGGTGTCATGTTTACCACTGGTGTTATCCACTTCCTTTTCCTTCATCTTCATTTCTTGATTTCTTCTTTACTTTGTCACATTGTTTTCTTTCTTTAATTTGCTTGTTCATTTTTGCTATGTGTAAATCTATATGTCTGTAAGAGATCAAGAGATAAGTATACAGTAGGTTTCTACATTGTGTTTCCATGTTTCTGCAGCCTTGGTGGTATGTAAGACCATGCCACTTCGCAGATCTTTTTCTTATTTTGAATGAGTAATCGTCAATAAATAACATCCTCACTCTTAGAATCTTAATGACTGCCGATTTGTTTTGTTTTGAAATTCCCTGTTAGATTACCTGAATGTTGCTTATGTCATCTGACAATGTTGGGTAATTTGTTTTTTTCCTGTTCACTTTACAGGCCAGGAACTTGCAACATTAACCTATTTGGTGAGTTTCTTTACTTTTAACTCTTAAAGTACAGCACATTTAGCTGATGGTGGGATGCAAGTCATCTTTCCCATATGCAACTGAATTGCAAATCAAGAGGATGGGACAGTATCCTGCAAAAATGTCATTATGTTGCTTCCTGAACTATGTATTATTTTCTAGGTATCTGGTGTGAGTTGATGTCAGGCAGCATAGTTCTGACTATTCTGATTGTTGGGCCATTCTTTATATTTTTGCTTTTCAAAAGAAACAAGAAGATGTTTTTAGTAAACTGAGAGCATGTTGTGTGTCTGTAAAAAATGAGTGTCCAGTTAAGAGTGGAAACTGTTTGCTGTTCTAGGATTACTTCATTTCCACATCAGTAGATCTACAAGAACAAGTTCATCGTGTTCAAAAGCTTCACCATATGCTGGAAATAATGGTCAGCTGTACAGTCTTACTTCAGTTTAAACATGAGAACCTCTTCCCTTTGACACAGTAATTATTTCTTTTTACTTTCCTTTTCAATAGTACTAGCAAATAAATTCTTTGATAGTTGTAAAGAAACTTTCAAAAAAACAAAAAAAGCAACCCTCCTGAATGCTGATGATTGAGACTGCAGAAGCTCAATCTCCTTGTTCAATTTTGTTTTGTGATTAAAATGGATAAAACAGAGGAAATCATAAAATCTGAGAATCTAGTTAATTTTGGACAAGGCTTATGCAGTGTCACACGAGCATTTCTCCAAAGAATGTTTGTAACTAGTTGATTTCTATTATTCTAGAACTTGTTTGAAATATTATAAGGAAAACCCTCTAAATGAGAAGCACGTGTTTCAACTGCCAATCAGGCCGGCTCTTGTCAAGAAGTTCTATCAAAAGTAAGATAATCTTCCGTGTTTTAAAATTAAACAGTACCATTAACATTCAGATTGTGAATTCAGATCTGAATACCTAATTACATTTTAACATTTTTTGATTATTTTGTCAGTGATCACCCAGAAATATGGAAGGTGGACATAAGTAGTGGGCATGGCCAAAAGGAGGTTAGAACAACATGGCAAGTTAGTACTAGTCCTCCTGTTGAACATATGATATCAAACAATACAGGTAAGGAACGTGTATGGTGAAATCAAGTAATGAAAGTAAACATTTTAAAAGAAATAAGAAATTCAGTTTTTATACTGTGTTCACTGGGTCTAAAATTTTATTTATATCTTCAGCAAAACTGGAACAGCATTTGTTTTTTTTTTTAATAAAAATGTGAGGTGGTACCTGTAGCATCTAAAAGATTTTTGGAAAGTTGTGACCTGCCTTCTTACTTTTGCTGAGTTATGTTTTTAGAGTTAAAATGACAGAAGAGTACTAAATATGACATGGTTGTTTAGTATTCCTCACAGTACCTTATAACTTTTTAAATCTTTGCCGGTGTATCTGAGGGTGGGTTTGAAGAGAAACTTACCTGTTCCTGAATGCTGGCCTCTAGTCTGAGAAGCAAACAGGCACCAAGGAGAGAAGGCATGCCTTGCTTCATAAAATCAAATGTAGAATAAGTGAAAATGCATAAAGACAGGGACAAATTCAGAATATAGACTGGTATAAAAATGGTTTGCCTCTTTGTCTTGGGTGGAGGAGACTTGTTACAGAGTAATGCTTTGGTAAAGCTTTCCAATCTTTCTCCATTTTTGTCATGAAGTGCTTTTGCTAAAACATAGCTTCAAGAACTGTTTTCAGAATTACTGCATGAACTAAATACACTGGCTAACACTATCTTTCATCTCTGCAGGTCTCTTGTGCGATTCTACAGTTAATGGAAGCACTGAAGAAAGAATGTATTTTATTACAATGACTAATTGCAGTCAGGTGCATTTCACATAAATAGATGTTACTCTCCAGGCAGGCACTGGAAAGGTACAGTAAAGGGGAAAGTTCAGTATATTTAGCAACATTCTCTAATTTGAAGAACAATACATCTTACTGAGTTATTTGCTTTAGTATGCTCGTGTGACATAAGCAGCCATAATTCATCTGTACCCGTCTAGTTTGTAAATATTGTGCAGTTACGAATGTACAGGGTAGTTACTTTGAAAATACAGTAGATATTTTGGTTCATACATTTACAAACATTCAATAAAGTTCTACACTTTGGGATTTAAAATTTTATTTTGGTTTTTACAAAACAAGCAATCTTGTCACACTTTTCTGGTACCAAGCGATATTTCATCCTTGCAATATATTTGGAGAGCTGTTCATCAAGGGCATTATGAACTTCTGACAGCTTGGTCCTCCTCATCCCTGTATTTATACTTGGAGTATTCTTGGAGATACTTATTTCTGCTGCTCACAGTCAGTTTTTCCCTTAATGCAGAGCGCATTACTTTAGATGGGGTCATATATACTTTTACATTACTTTCTTCAGAAATATTCAGTATAGCTGATTAAGCATAATCACTTAAATGCGTCGGGATTAATTACTGACAGTTGGATATGGTCGTACATTAATAAGATACTGTATGCAACCTTTTGGTATATATGTGTGTGCTGCTACTGTGTACAGAATACGTACAGCAGTGTTGGAGCTGTACCGAGAGCTAAGTTGGAAACTGGTTTGTTGCTTTGCTTCAGAGGAATGATTTCAAGCACAACACCAAAGACAAATATAGCCAGCTGGCCATAGTCTGGAGCAATTTTTTTTTGTGTGTAATCATGTATTTAACTTGTACATACTTGAGTGAATTTGTAGTGGAATAATATATTCCGGAAGTGGCTTGGATTACTTATGCTACATACTTGTGTGTGCAATAAAATGTATTGTTGGATGAGGTAAACCTCGTTCCCTATTTAAAAAAAAAAAAAAAAAAAAGAAAGATTCTTTAATTTAAATCTGACACAGCAGTTATCTGTGATAAATCACTTCAACTAATTCTATTCCACACCTAAATAGTAAGGCATATATTATCCTAACGTTTAGACATGAAATAAGAATTTAGTATTTAAGTAGTGCTATTGGAATTCTTAAGTCCCCTTCCATTTTACAGCTGTGTTTACCTCTTTTCTAATAGCAGCTACACGATAATTAAAAGTGTAATGATGAACAGATTGAAAACAATAGTTTTTAATAAATTAAATTTAAAAAAAAATAGTTTTTAATCACTTGAAATTTGTACTGACAAGTTCAGAGCTGCTTTATACTTAGCTGACTGTTGCTCTGGTGAACAAAATATATAATAGTTTCCAAAATAAAAGGAAACAAAATCTGCTACTTAAATTTTGTAGAAAGTATGCAGAAAAAAAGATGCACTTTGGGTTTTCATAAAATTTCTAAATTGTTTTGAGAATTAAGTAGAAAAAACTAGAAGCAGTGCTATGTGGACAGGTAAAGTAATATTCCTTCACCTTTATAATGGTACATTATATGGTGAGATTTAAACAATATAATAAAACAGTTGCATTGTATTATGCAAAATGAAGATGAGTCCAAGTGTGCAATTTTAGCTATGATTTTGATAGAAGAAGAGTAGTAGGACAATACTGACGAGTATGCAGAATGTGAAAATTGTAGGAAGAACGATCTCTGTCACCATTTCCATATGAGTAACCAAGGAATCTAAAATTTGAGAAATGAATAATAGAGAGAAGAAACTTCATCTTCAGCAATACACTTATTGTTAGGCTAGAGATAGCCATAAATATAAAAAAAATAATTAACCTAAAATTGTTTTGTCAGATGCTGACATTAGCATAAATAACAAGTAAAATAAAACATTTTTGTTGCTCTGTAAAAGCTGGAGCAAATCCATAACATATTTTCCTCTTCTATTTCTAAGGTAAATTTTTTAAGATGTCAGTGCTCAATGGGCTGCCAGAGTTCTGCTTACCCTGAATGAGCTGCAGTACGTGAGCAGTATTCTGCTGTTCCTTTGATTTTTCAAGGGAAATAATAAACATAATTACCTGCATCAAGGAGCTGGTGTGTGATAGAACAAGTGTCCATGGCGTTTTGATGCCAGTTTTCCACCTGAGAAGATTGACACGGAGCAGTTCCATTAGACTGCAATATTCTGTCTTACAGGAGCTTCTTCTCTGTTCCTGAACATTTGCCCACTACAATTCACTTTAAAGTATTTTATGCTGTGAATACATGATTTTCTGAAAGTTTCTTTGCATCTTTGTTATTTTTTGAATGCATTTTAGTTGTTTAATTTTAAAAAAAGAAAAAAGCATATAGCATTCCATGTCGCTCTTTTTAGGTACCTCAAGGGAGGCTGTAGCGAGGTGGGGGTTGGCCTGTTCTCCCACGTGCCTGGTGACAGGACGAGGGGGAATGGGTTTAAGTTGAGCCAGGGGAGTTTTAGGTTAGATGTTAGGAAGAACTTCTTCACTGAAAGGGTTGTGAGGCACTGGAACAGGCTGCCCAGGGAAGTGGTGGAGTCACCATCCCTGGAGGTCTTTAAAAGACGCTTAGATGTAGAGCTTAGGGATATGGTTTAGTGATGGGCTGTTAGCGTTAGGTTGGAGGTTGGACTCGATGACCTTGAGGTCTCTTCCAACCTGGAAAATTCTGTGATTATTTTCCTGCTAAGGATCATGTATGTGTAATTTTTTGCATAGAAACCTGAACAACTACTGTTAACTTATGATTCAAAAATTTTATCACATAATTAAGTCCAGTTAGTGTTTGTAGAAAGCCTTAGGAACAGTAACTGAGGCCATTTCTACTCTGGAAGCGTAAGTATATAACACATCCCTAAATTACAGTACCACCGTGTCAAATTTCATGTGCCATGTTCATACAAGTTGTTTCATGAAGTTGTGTGATAGTTTCCATACACAGCACACACACACACACAGAAGTGCGATGGACATTACCTCTCTTGGATGTGGGAATCCATTTGTGCTAATAATATTTTTATAGTAGTCAACAGATGCTTTTGGGTATCGTGGTTTGTTCTTGTTTTTGAAATCAACGTGATAAAATCCAAATCTTTCAGAGAAACCTTTGTTCCATTCAAACTTATCCAACAGAGACCAGGCAGTATAGCCTCTTACGTTAACACCATCATTTAGGGCTGTAAACGGAACACAAATTATTCTGTTAAACTTATTGCCTGTGTTTATATTCCTTAAAATATCGTTCTGTGGGTGTTTTGTTTTACAGCAGAAGGAGAGAGGTAGGGACAGGGCAGGAGGAAGGGGTGGAGGACAGAAAAATGACCAAGTAGAAAATAATTTAAATCCTTTGAAAATTTTAGCTTAAAGGTACGAAGAGCTCCCTAAGTATGATAATTACGTGCAATTTCTCCTTTCTACCAAAACTAATGATCTATTACAGTATTTGACCTCGTTATTGTATTTATTAGCACAAGTACATTTAGTCAGGTTGTGTCACTTCTGTGAAATAATTTAGTAGTCTAGTTTGCTGTCCAGTCTAATCTGTGAATATTTATTTCTCTATGATGTAAAGTATAAGAGTTTTTTTAAAAAGTGAAAAACATGCTTTTAAAGTTACCTTTTAGTATTTCATTAATATATCCTTTCAGATACTCTATCCGCCATTCATCACACAGCTGAGGGCACTGTACCTTTTCTGAAACTCCGTTCTCTGTCACATAAACGAGAGGGTTCCCATACTGTGTCTGCAAACAGAGCTGTCTTTAAACTCGATTGCAGAAATAAAGTCACTTTATTTTGACAGGACATGAAATTCTTACTAAAATGGCTTAAAGCTATTTTTCTAGATCTACTTAGTTATCTTTAATAAGAAGAACGTTTAACTAGGAATTTAACTTTCAAAATTACCGAATTCTATTGCTCTGAACTGAAATGAGGTTTCTTGGTAAGAAAAGAAACTTGCCGGTTTAAGTAGATGAATATATGTGAAGCTGATGAAAATCTGTCCTTATAGTAAAAGTGGAATTTCTTGAAATTGGACTCTGTTCTTTTAAAAGATTTTCTCTGTAATCACCTTAATGAAGTTGAGCAATCTTCTGAATCCCCAAGGCACAGCGTATAGCCACTTGGAGCCTGGCGCTGGCCATTTTGGGTCCACCAGTTCTGCCAGATCCTGGTCGGTGCGGTAACTGGACACTCGTAGAAGTGGAAACCTCTTCTGTGTAACATACCGGGTAGTGAAATGGCCTATTCCCAGGAAATCTGATGTGCCTTTAATATAGCTTTTCTCTTGCACTGAGAAAGTCGGTAACCTTGACGTCCCCAGGCCCTGCTGGGCACTCTTCATACCTATCAAAATAAATACAGGAAACATATTTCTGAGCAGCACAGAATCTTGTTTTTGTTAAATGACAATCAATAAATACAGTTTTCCTGAACTTAGTGTAGAGGACAGCTTAGTTTGCTTGCTTTTTCCTTAAGATGAAATAAATGTTCTTCCTTTTGGTTTGCAGAATTAAGTCAGGTGTAGAGTACATGGAGACAACAGTGAATCCATCTGCTGCTTTTTTCAAGGAGCATGGAAATGTGATGAGAAAGGAAGCATTTTGCTGCTAGGTGCATCACTTTTCTTCTTCTGTGTGTGAAATAGTGGGGCCCTGGAGAAATGCAAGCTTTTAGCAATGAAAAATTCTGCAGGTTCTTTGTGGTTAGGTGGAAAATACTGAAAAATGTCTCATAACTCCCAGTCTTGGTTAGACCACTGCAAACAGGCTACTGCTGAAAAGACAGTTGCTTCTCTTCCAGTCATTCAGTGGGGCACTCAGATGGGCAACTGTTGAGCTCAACAGCAGTAACACATTTTAGTTCTGTTATGTCCCCTCGGAATACTCGGGGTGTTTCTAGCCCATGTTACTTCAGCTTGTCTTACCTGTGTCCTCATATTTGACTAAAGTGCGTATTGGTTAGGGGTATTCCATCGTTACATGTTGTTAATTGTGTGATTTGTTCGTGTCATCGTGGGCTACTGAGGCTTACCTACGTAATTCTTCATCACTTCTGGATAGTCTCCTCGGTAAATTGGGTTTGCAAACCATCCCAGGTGAAACTGTACGTATCTTTCAGCAGCATCTATGTCTGCTTGGCTGTGAGGATCAATGGGTTCACCCCAGCCACTAGTTAGGGAAATTCCAACCATACCTTAAAAACAAAATAACAATTCTGCAGTTGATGCATAATCATTAAGCCCTTAATGTAAATAGAAGCATAATTACGGAGTGAAGGTTTATTACCTTGCTGCTCAGTACGCCACGTGCTATTGTAAGAGTGCCATACCTTTGCGTGAGTCTGTAAGAATTAGAGGGGGGGAAAGGGGCAAATGCACGATCACACAGTGAGTACAGAGAGACACTGAAGATGGAGAATAGCTTTTGTGTTAGGATACATCTGAAAGTATCGCATCATTTCTTTCATGTATATTGTGGAAGCTTTCATTTTATCAAAGATATCAAAAAAACATTGATGCACTATTTCTTCCCTAGATTCCTTGAGGTCCTCATAAAGGTAATAGCATTCAATACAACGTTGCAGTGTCTCTGGTCTTTGGATGCCTTTGCCTAATTTATTGAGGCAAGTGAGTTTTTCTGCAAGAGCTGGCTTCACTGAAGTCACTTAAAAAATTCAAGTTCATTTCACTAGGCGTATTTTACTCCTTGTTTCAAGAGTAACCTAGGTGTTTTCTTACTCAAGCAGTTTTACAGGATGTTTCAAAGGGACGTTTAAATTACAAGGGAGATCCAAGTCGTTGCAACAGTGTCACATCGAGCGCCTCGGATTGCCTGCTACACCTGAGTGTGCATTGGTGGTCTAAAACCTGGTTACCTCAGCTACCGAATACATCTGATATGCCAGTTGGAAATGACATCATTACTAAACAATGTTTCTGTTTAAAGAGCAGGAGGAAAAGCTTAATCAGTCTGCTAATCACTGTGAATTTACACATTTTAAAGTGCAACTCTAATTTTACTTTAATTATATGGTGCGCTGCTTTGTACGCTCCACATCCACCGAGCTTCAGTCCTGGTGCATGCTCTCCTGTTTCATAACCTTTTTCAGCAACTGCCTACAAACACAGAAATAGTTATTCTTGGAACAGTGCAGTTAACAAATTTGCTAACATCCGATGGATTTAGACCATGCAGGATCTGTCTCTTAATCTCTCCATCCTTTCCAGGCTCCTTTTTCCCTCTCCTATGCTTGGCTTTTGTCTACAGTCCTGCTGCTTGGCTGATGGTACGCTGTAGCTTATTGGAAACAACGTGTTGCTGACCAGCCATAGGGACTGACTTGTCAGCTTGCTGTAGTCTAATGTAGCTTGCCCTGCACCCATTTCAACTGCCTTTCTGGTTTCTGTGCCTGTCTCCTCTCTAGCTGATGACTTTTCAAAACTTTGCTGGAATTCTACATGTCTTGAAACTCGGTCCTGGTTGAAACTGATTTTTGGGCACAAAGCTTGCTTACGGAAGACTATCTATCCATCTATCTATCATTTTAAGCTACAATTTTTAACCTACTTTTCTGTAGTGTCCCTTCCACAGAATTTTGGGAACAGAACTGAGCAACTGAAGTGATTGGAAGGAAAGCATTGATAACTTACCCATGGATTGCTAAAAGTAATCCAGTGTTTCACACGGTCACCAAACTTCTCAAAGCATAGGTTGGCATAATCATTAAAATAATTTATCATGCTTATATTTTGCCAGCCACCATACTTTTCTTGGAGAACCTTCAAAAATAAGAATATCAAAAATCAGTAATGTTACCGAAAGTTCAATTTCAAGCTAACAAAGACTTTTCTTCAGAGCTGCTGAAATATAAATAATACAGCAATGCAAATGAATAAAGGTAACTATAAGCACACCTAAAACCATGCAGGCATCTTTAAGCATTTTTCTAATGCATTTGTAGTCCATAAATGTAGAAGTGAATTTCCTATCAGAAACATTTACATTAGAAGTTTCACCAATTCCTCTAACCTGTGGAAGATCCCAGTGGTAGAGGCTCACGATGGGGATAATGCTGCTTTCCAGAAGACTGTTGATCGTGTTGTTGTAGAACTGTATTCCTTTCTCATTCAGTTCTGCTGATGAAACACACAGACAAGAAATTACCGGGACTGCTTTCCAAGCTGGAAAAAAATACAGCTATGGTTTACTTGGAAGTAAAATGGCTTGGCTATTACTACTGGTAAGTGTATGGTGAAATTGTTGTGCTTACTTTTGATGCCAGTGGGCATAATCCGAGGCCATGAAATAGAGAGTAGATAGTGATTAACTTTAAGCTCCTTCAGCAACTGAATGTCATCCTATGAGAAGAAAATCCAGTTAGCATATGTCATATCCAAGCAGAATAACTCCTCAGTTATTCATCTGTCTTAATACAGCATGGCTGTAGAGCAACCAAAATATTGCATCTTCGTTGTTAGTTCTAAATGGGAAATCAGTGTCAGGAAATGGCTCCAGCACGTTTCTGGAGGGATAGTTCTCCTTAATGATACCTGAACTTTGTAGTAGCCCTCACATGCTGAATCTCCTGTTTCATTTCTGAACACTTTCCCTTTTGTGTGAGTAAAAGCATCCCAGATACTTGGTCCTTTCCCGTCCACGTTCCAGGCCCCTTCAGTCTGATACGCAGAACTTCCAACGCCCCATGAAAAGCCTGAGGGTAAGAAGAAGTGAGTTACAATCCAAACACTTTGCTGGCCCAACTGCTCTGTGGTATTAAATTTGCGTATGAGAAAGCAATTGTTGCACCTCCGCAGCTGTGTAGCTCGCTGTGAGATGGGCGTGACTGAGCGCTTACTGAACATGAGGCCAGTGTTTTCTTTGTGAAATGTATTTGGTGCATAAAATAGGGAGTCTGAAAACGAGGTACAGAGTAAAGATGTATCTTTTTGTGATACACCGAAAAAATGATCTATTTGTCATTTATTAAGCCGTGTTCCTATTATTTTACAGTGCTGAAGTAGTGCTTTGGTAGGATGGTAGGAGTGGCCTACAGTAAGGAAAAAATGTTTTTATGTTATTTAAGCCTGCTAGTTTTTATGTTCTTGGTGACAAGTTTAGCTGTTGTTTCAACAATATCTAAAAAGATTCCGATTTTTTTTCCTAGTATTGTGTGAAAGGACATGATTAATCCGTTTCATAAGCCACTTAAAAAAAACTAAGCAGAAAACCAAATCAGTGCCTATATCTTTTTAAGTTTTGGTTGAATGAAATGTGTGTGTGTATAAATATTTTTGCATAGCAAAGGATGTTTTTAGTTTGTAGTTTTTCATCAGTTGTAGATAATTTGTCAAAAGGAGAAGAGTTCTCAGGTTTGATTTGTTCTGCTGTGCATCTTAGTTCATCACAGACATGAAAGGGAGATCTGGATATAAAATATTAATCTGTTAGCATTTACTCTGAGTTTACTGATTTTAAATGACTGTTTGAAGTGCAGGGTTAGCCCAATCCTTACATTTCCAGGGCTAGGTGCAGAAAATGAATTTGTGTAAGAGCTGAAATTTTTGTTTCAGCTACTTCCATGGAAGGGCAAGGAAAACACTTTGGTTGTGTTTTTGTGCAAACTCACTGGTTGATCTAGAGCATTATTATAAAAGCCACAATCAGTTGTAATTGAAAAGTACCAGCTGGAAAAGTGCCGTAATAGAAGGAGCTGGGATTATTCTTTGTCCACTGGAAATCTTCAGCAGTGTTCAGACGCAGTGCCAGCGCGAGCGTATACCATGTTCTCAAAATGTCAATTGTCATCCCTGTTAATGTTGTCATTGCAAAGTGTTCTCTTCCAGTTCCCACCTGATGAAATAGAACAGCATTGTCAAGTATCGTCCCTCTGCAAAGTAGGCTTAGGCTGATCGAAAGGGAAGAGCTTGTTCTTGCTGCTGCATGGGTATGATTTTCAGTGAAGGCTAGAAGCACTGTTTGGGATAAGTGGAAGATTCTGTTAAGCTTCTGGCAGAGTGATAAGAATGAAATGCAAAGTTACGACTATTCAAAGTGCTGCCTGCCTGCATATTTTCCATAACGTTATTTATATTTTCTATATTCTAAAAGTGTCTTTGACAACTGTTTCATTCTGGATTTCAAACTCTCCCACCAATGTAAGTAGCTGAAACCCTGCAAACAGGGAGTGGGAGTGGGAGCAAGAACTGAAGGTGATCATGCTGCTAGCATCCTGCCACCCAAACACACTATGTAATGGAAACAAAGCTGGTGGTTTGTTTAATGATTTTAAATACCTGCAGCTTTTATCTTGATGATGTCCCTTTTATCCTGTTCTAGCAGTCCTTTAAAATACTCATATGTATGCACTATATTTTTAACTGCTATTGCAGGTTAACCTGTGGTAACGACCTGCTATAACCATTTTATCTGAAGTTGCAGAGCAGCTTTGTGGAACAGTACTGTTCTTACAAAATTAATACAGTTCTCAAAGGACCTGCTTTGCATGAGCCTCTGCTGGTGAATTTGAAGATGAGAGAAGGAAGTGAGGAAAAGTAGAACAAACATCTAATTAAAAATAATCATATTTTGCATTGGAGCATTGTACAAGGAGTAAATACATCTGGAGCTTTGAACAGAAAACTGGGGTTACAGGATTGGACCTGTCTGCTCAGCCAATCAGTTGGACTGCTTTTGTGAGTCAGGGCATTTAACAGCCCTGGGGATCCCAAGAGCAGGTAAACGAAGGTCTGAAAACACTCCGTCCTTGCCCGCCTGTACAAAACCAGCCTTGCAGCTGTTCTGCAACGTGCAGGAAGGGGAACTGGATTTTAGAGAGCATCTCTTCTCATCAGCCCTTCTTGCACAGCCCTGGGGCAAGTGACAGAATCAGGGGGGAAAAACCATGGTCAGAATCAGATTGCCTGCGGTGAGCCCACTGTGCTCCGTCACCTTTCTTTGTTAGATGTCAGTAATGGGACGGCCTGGCTAAACAGCATTATTCAGCTAAGCAACAGTTTATTTCTGACTTGCTTTTTACTGGAATTTTGTAGCATCTAACTCGTGCGTGTAAAATGTAGGAACAGAGCCAAAGCCTGGTGGGAAAATTTGCACTGACTTCCCTGGCCTGTAGGTCAGAGCTGTGGTGATCTCTTAGACCAGGTCCAAAGGGCCCATGTAGTATCTGTGTTGCTTACAGATTGGTTCCTGATAAAAATGAAAGAAATAACATGTTTGGTTAAAACCAGAAGGCAAAAGAACCGCTTTTCAGAACATGTAATCAGTGTATGACCTCAGAGATCTCCCTCTCTCCCCTCTCTCCTGTGCTCATTAGACAGCACACCGTGTCTCCTAATTAGCTCAGGAGCTGCAAAGCTGCTTTGGGAAAATGTAGCCACTTCTACGTCAAATGCTTTTAACTTGGAATTAAAGGAATCTTCACCTCCGCATTTCTAATGTGAACATTTCAATTGCAAGAGAAAAAAAAAAAAAAAGCCATTTAAATTTTTTTACAGCCATTTAAATTTTTTCCAATTGTAAAAGCAATGTGGAGGATGAAGGCAAATATTCAAATCTCAGTGGATAATCTTGCTCTGGGGATGGCGAAAGTGAAAATCATAATGAACTTAATATCCTCTAATGAGGAGGAAGCTACAAAAAGGCCTGGTTCTACCGGCAAGTCCAGAAGGGGTCTTTTCATAATGCCCTTAAGGAAAGGCTTTTAATTATTCCATGCTACGGGTCACAGTGTCTAAATTCTCTTTAAATATTTGTATTTTTAATATAAGTGTTGCAGATGCGTGTGATTTTAATTTAGACATTGACAGTTAAATCTATCCCTTCTGCCTAGTCAATCCATTTGTTTAAGCTTAGCATTACCCGTCGTATTTCTGTTAGCAATGACTGATCGTCAGGTGAAAAGAAGCAAAGTGAACAGAAAACATGCTGCAATGTGGATTGTTGGCTTCTGTAGTGCGACCAGCCCAAAGGCAAGAGGAGTGTACGCTTTTGCAGGAGAGCTGGTATTTCAGTTACGAAGCTAGAAAAACCCTATCATAACACTTTAGGGTGTTTGGTATGGCTTTATACAATTACAACAATCTGATTTGTATTTTGTATAACTCCACTGGAGCTAGGAACAACAATTAATCAGTATCAGTAGACCTTTTTGCTCTTTCACCTGAGAATTGCATTAAGAATAATGTCAGTACTCCAAGAATTACTCAGCTACTTGCATGACGCATGCTATACAAGAAGCACATCTTTAAACAAACTGAAAACCTTACGACACCCCCTACTGACGATAACGCCCTCACTTCATGCAGTTTGCTGTGGACTGTTCTATCAATTAATTTTCTTTTCGAGTGAAGACGTGCTTTTAGGAACTCCTCCTTTCTGTTTGCCTGGCATATACCTTTAGAAATACAGTAGAAGAAACAGCTATTCAAATAGTAGAAAAAAAGAAGGTTTATCAAGTTCAGACAGCAAAGCTCTTAGAAAGAACTCCCTGTTGACCCTCTTGTTCTGCCGGTGCTACGTTATCTCACACCCTGGCCGAGTTATTTTCATCCCCCCCCATTTCTGGCTTACCTGGTGTTCTCAATGGATGTGTCCCAGCTGGGAGATTCCTCTGAACTGCCAGAAATTTACCAGGGCGTTTAGAGTAAATTTACTTTCATGGAGTAATTGCACAGAATTAATCGAACTGTCGTGAAACCTCAGGGGAAACAACCAGTTCAAAAGAGCATTTTGTTGACTTACGGACAAAACAAAACAGAACAATCCTTTTGTATCCACAGTCGATGCTGCAGGAAAAGGTTTAGCTTAACCGTACAGATCTTTTAGCAATGAGATATTTTCCTTTGTAAGCAGAATTAGCTTTCTGAGTGATCTATACGTTCATACATAATCGGGCTTGCTCTTGAAGAGGACATTTGTAGCCACTTCTCTCTTGGCACAGGTGTCTGCATCCCAGATGGTATTTGGCAGGGAGATTTGACTGCGGGATTTTGTGAGGCCAGGAGCTGTATTTTTACATGGAGTAATTCTGCAGCGGGTATTTATAAGGCAGTCTTGAAAAATAATATGCTTTTTGATTTCTCTTATTTCTAGAGGAATACCTTAGGGTGATGTCTTTGCTAAAATATGAAAGTCATGAAATGAATATTCACTGGCAGCTTTCTAGGATACAAGTAGAGAAACATTCCCAGCGGAAGCTTTAGGTACCTGTTCTAATGCTGATCTCTGCCCTGTTTTGCCAGCTTTCTGCATGTAAATCATCAGTTCCGAGCAGGGCCGTCTGCTGGTAGGGGTCTCACCCTGCAGCCGCGGGGGCTGCGTGGTTGGGCATGGCGGTAACGTGGGGAGCTTCCCGGGTCCCTGCAGCTGCCCTTCCAAATCAGTGCAGCTGATGGAAGTAATTTACATTCAGAGTACTTTATGTATTTGTAATTGGGAAACAGAGGGATCTCTTCTGTGCTGTAAAGTTGCATGCTGTCTGTAAGCAGCTTGCGAGAGCTGGGCTTGTAATATAAAATAGCATAGGTATGAATTGGAAAGACTGTGAAATGAGCAAACTTCTTGCTAGGGCTAGCTGGGCTGAAAACCTGTAGTTTCAGATGTTGCTGCTCATCCAGCTTTCAGGAACAAGTTCTGTCCCTTAAATGCTAGCAGCCCAGATGTCCAAACCGAAGGGCAAGGGCTGTAGTCCTGAGAGAGAAGGGGATGGGTCTCCCCGGAGCAGCAGTGAAGGTAACAACTGCTCCTGTAAGGGAGGTCTGTGGTAGGACAGATACTGCAGGCTTCGGACACTGTTGATAGAAAAAGATGTGTGAACCTTTTACTCATCAGCCCTAAGGAAAGGGGCTCTGTATATAAAGGCAGTCTGTAGGGAAAGCAGCTCTAGGGAGCTGGGTGTCTTTTTTCCTCACATCACTTGCTGGCTGACACGGGGGCTTTCTGGGGAACCCACAATTCAAGGCCTTTGAAGCTGTACAGTCAGTAAGAAAATTCCCAATTATTTATTTGCCTGGCTTTGTTTTGTAAAGTAGTGTTGGTGCCCTCTCGTGGTCAGTTTCATGAAAGATAGTTGACATTAAAAAGGTTTCCTGGTAGCCTAAAATAAACAACACCATTGTAGTTAATATAATACCTCTGGTCTGAGAGGTGGAAAAGAGCATTCAAAGCTATAGAGGGAATTTTGTCAGGAGCTCCTTGTGCATCCACGCAGTCTCCTGCTTTGACTCCCTGCTCATCAGGATGGACCCTTCTCAAGCCTGGAGGAGGTGATCCCTGAAAATCAACTGGCTGATGCACTTTGTGTTTCATGATGCACAGGAAGGCCAGTATTGTGTACGTAGGTCAGCCTGCTGCAGCTGTGCTTGGTGCTAAAGGCACGTTTTTAAGTACTTGCCACAGATTCGGCGAGTTTTCTCTCCTGCAGAGGTGGGTACGGCAGTGTCCTGAGTCACCGCAGCGTTCTGCGATGCTGGAGCTGTTAGGTTGGGTAAGGCTGTGCATTAGTCATTCCTTGTTACAGCACATCTACACCTACAAACACCAAAAATCAAGGCTTTGGCATGCCAGGAGAGAGCCTATGACAATTCTGAGAGCAGTGGAAGCAGACAGAGCCAGATCACCCTCTTAACAGATGAGAAACCAAAGCCCTGGGAGGTTTGACCAAAATCATGCAGGGAGTTTGCATCGAAGCTAAGAAAGGAGCTCAGAGCTCCAGGCTTTCCACCCAGTGCCATACATAGAAGCCAGTCTGCTTCTTCAGGGACTGGCTCATGCGTCACCGGAGTCATTTGGTGACTTGTCACTGACTTCAGTGGTCAGAAGGGGCAAGCCCCTGGTGTGCATGAAACTATGATTCAAGCTACGTTCAACATTGGCTGCTAGAATCACAGCGCCGTTCTGCTTTGTGAGTTGTGCTTACATTGGTTTTCTTCTCTTAACACAATCTTATTCTAGGATGTTTTTTCCCAGTTTCCTGCATAAAAGCTCAACTTTATAAAAAAACTAAAAAATCAAATCATGAGATAATCACATTGCTACAGCTGGGTCATTTTTTCCTCTTGTTTCATCTTGGAAAAGTTTTATTAGCAGCAGTTTTAAAATGTGCCAGAAACACATCAAGGCTATAAAATCTTTTATTTAGTTTTATTGGTGAGTAAAAAGAATGTTAAAAAAAATGTCCTTAGTGGAGTTGGTCCAAAATTGCCCTATGACTGCAGTAAAATAACCTGGAAAGGAGGTTATGCAATTGGCTTACAGCGTGTTGTGAAGGGAAAGTCACAACTGACTCTCAGTTTAGGCTTATCTGCAGTTTATCGTCTGCACCCTGCAGTGGCTCTTCATCCGTAAATGATGCAGGTATTTATGGGCTGTCTGGCTGCAGGCTTACTCTGGGGCCACGTCACACAAACTTTCGCAAAACCCCTCTGTCTTAAAGCAGTTGACACTTATTCTCCCAGCTGATTTTCTATCTGCGCTATGCTTCACGTCGCAAAACCTCTCAACACCCTGAAATGGAGTCACATAATACTAGAGACCATAAAACTGCTATCTGATTGATTCTGCTTTTAGCCCTAGGGTCTTATGCAGGCTGATGATAAAGTCGAAGCTGTTGTTCCTAATTCCCTGACAGCTGCTCAGACAACTAGACCAAATTATCCTCATAGAATGTAACTGGAACCCGGTCTTTCCTGATCTTTCATCCTTGCTAGCGAGTTTTACTCCCTCTCCAACCTTGAATAGGCCTTTTCTGTCTCCGAGAGAAAAATCCTTTTATTACCCAGTGACCAGAAAAACATGTAATTTTTCCAGTGTGTGGTCTACTGCAACTACCCTGAGATATTGGAGATTTTTCAAAATCAAAACAAAACCCACTTACAATTGTTCTTGGAACAAGAACACTTGTATAACTGTACTTGTATTTTTCTGTGTTACAAAATGACTTTCGTTGCATTATATTAGCTGTTTTTGGAAACTTTTTTTCCAACACTCAACTGTACTAATGGCCTGGGCTTGCTTTTCAGAGAAAAATAGAAAATGGGAAGTAATTTAAATGAAGAAGTCTTCTTTTACATCAATCATGTTGCTTTGACTCGAAGCAGTTGGAGGAACATAGTTGTTAACAGAGCTGTCCAGAACTGTTTCTTACAACTGAGTGCATTCAAAAGGCAGAAAGGAGCGTTTGGAAATGTAGGGGATGCATTTTATTGTCTATAAAGAGAGAGCAAGAGCACGGATGAGTCATTTTGCCCTAAGAGCCTGTTTTTGAACTTGTATACATACCTATATATATACACACCAGGCTTGCCTATTAACTCTACTCTAAAGATTTGTTTTTTTTTTTTTTTTTTTCCATGCTTAGAATAGTTTTTTTCTACATAAATGCTTTTAGCCAGACTGATATGCTCGTGTTTGCACAGTTCTGCCCTTTACCAGTGAAGCCTGGTAGACCTGACCTTGTTTTATGTCTTCTCCAGCTCTTCGTGCTGCCAGCTGAGCTGGGCTTCCAGTGAGCCTGCATTCCCCTGGGACTACCCGGAGGCTCGCCACCCTTTCCAGGGCATCTGGGATGCAATTTGCTGGTGACATTGGCTGGCACCATCAGCAGAATCGTACCATCCAACTGCCTGGTACCCAGCACGACAGAGATGCCACTGCAGGGGGTGCAGATCTTTCTGTATCGGGGAGAGTCTGCGTGCTGCTGCTGAAGAGAGGCTCCATCGTAAAACAGCAACAAACACAACTCCAGAAGTTTGGAAGATCTCGTGTTTGAACTGTGCTCCCTGAAATGAGATCAAAAATAGGTAACTGAAACTTACACCGTATTTACTTAGCAGTACCTGCCCTTACGAAAGCTAATGCCATCATATTTTATGCCTGTCTGTGACACTGAATAGCTGTAACCACTAAGCACTGGTTCTGCTGGGGTAATTTCTGAAAAACCTAAAATATGCAGAATCTACCATCTGTTCTGCCACAGTATTGCAAGGATTGGACAGGATAGGGTAAATCTATTCCACTTACACTAAAAACTCTATTATTAACGCCTAGTTTTCAAACAAGCCCCTAAATTGTGTATTCTTAATAATGTTTCTTGATAAACAGAGAGAGATGCACAAACTTCTCCCTTTCATGGAGTGCTGTTCTCCCAAATGGTAAAAAACCCTTTAGATTTTGCACTGATACATTCAGAGGTGCTTGTTGGATTTTCAGTGCCCAAGCTCACGGGATGTTTGAAAATCCCAAAGTTGGTATTTAATACATGACAGATGTTATCGATATTCCTGGGTGCAAGGAGGGTCACCAAAACCACGTCTAAACATCAATTTTAATTTAGCTTTTCCCGCTGATGGCTTCATACTAAGAGTTGGCCTCCATTTCAAGTGAACACTGAGAAGCTGCTGTAGGCCACCACTGATTGGAATTTACTTGTGTTAGTTTAATTGCAAACTCTACCATCATCTGTTTGCAATCACAAAGAGGAAGCTTCTGAAGCTTGGGAATGAGAGAAAATGAAGTGTCTTAACAACTACAAAACACTGAGAATGCTTTTGGAGGTTTTCCCATCACTGTTCGTGAGTAGGAATGGAAAGGCACAGATGACTTATTTTTTTCCAAGTCCACCCTTACGTTGCACCTAAAACATAAAGACATAAAACAACTAGGAATAGTGATAATTAATGAAGGTCCCAATGTACTGTATAAATAAGTAAGAGCTCGTGAATTGTTTTGGATGAAGTTGAATTAGTTCATTATTGAATTAGTTGAGTTAGCTCATTAGCAAAATCATACATTTTTTCTCTATGGATATTCAGCTCAGCTTATAAAACATTCAGATTCAGTGCTTCTGGCTGTGCAATTTAATTATCAGTTTTTAAACACACCGCTGGAACATCTTACCTTTAATAATGCCCCGGTAAGTATGGCATTTGCCCTTTTCACATGCAGCATGCAGACAGGAATTGTAAGGACGTGGACACCTTAATAGGTGAAGACACAGACTAGTTTTGCTTCTGTTCAGGTCTGGAGGTTTAGGCTGGAGAGGAGAGCAGAAAGCCTTGCTTTTAGCTGTGCTCCACCAAGAGGCAGCATTGCACAGCACGGCCGGAGCTGGGGAAGAGTCAGGGCTTGCTTCCTCAGCGCCTTCACCTGGGGAAGGGCTGCAGCGCTGATGGTCCTCGTGCACAGCGAGGAGCACTTGGAAACATGCTAGTGCAAAGTGCTCTGCAGGGTACCAGTGACTGGTGATCTGTTATTTATTGATGAACAACAACTAGTTCAGCAGTAGGGACCTGTCTTTTCTGCCTGGCCAGTACATTCAAAGAAGAGCAGCAAAGGAATAGAAAAGATTCTCTGCAGCCTAGGGATAGCTGTCAGTGCGAGAGGTGTGTTTTCAGGTCTGCAAGGGAAAGTAAGACTTAGTGCACATGAGCAAAGCCTGAGAGGACTGATTTCTAAACTGCCAGGCTCCTTATTTCCTGGTAAACTCCTAAACTTCATGGGGAAAGTGTGAAGTTGAACTAGGTTCATTTCCTTCTTGTGCACCTGAAGTAAGCTCTCTAGTGACGGCTGTCTGCTGGCACGACGTAGTACTTCTTGTAGCTTGCTTATTAAACAAAAGGAAAGCACTGACTTTTGCTTTTTCAGAGATGAGTTTCTGAGATGAGACCTTACTAGTACTCATTAGCAATTTTGGGGAGTAAAGTATGTTCTGCAAATACGTAAGAACATGCTAAATTCCTCTATCTTAAACAGATGACTAAGTGATGCCAATGGAGATTTAATAATGCTTCAAGTGGAAGATCTGTCCCAATGCCTTGCAATATCACAGCCTCCCTTGTTGTTTTGGGGACTAATCCAAAGTTAAGTCAGTGGAAAGTCTCTAGCTAATTACAGCATGGCTTGGATGGGGTTCTGAGAGCCTTTGTCACTTTGTGATGTGAAGGGTTAAAACTTCAGGAGCCTGTTGTGTATTTTAGGCAGTGAAAAGGGAAATAATGGAAATAATTCATTGAAACATTGCTATGAATCAGAGAATGTACTTATTGAAGCTAAAACAACAACAACAAGAGCAACCCTAAGCTGAGATTAATAAAGCTCAGAAAAGTATGAGGAGATGTAATTAGAAGCTTTACAAGATTCCTGTTTTAAACTTGACCAGATGTTGGCAATAAGATGATTATACTCTGTAATTTGAACGTTGTATAGCAGCCATGGCAAACGCTACATTACTGTAGCTTCCTAAGGCATATGGGTGAGGCCACGCTGACTTCTGGTTCCCAGTGTACTAACAAACGTGTAGGCATTCTTTGGGTGAGGCATTTTTGTGCTGAGAGCACATCAGTGAGCTCAGCTGAGAGCATCAGATGGCTAGTGAGTAGAAATAATTACCAGAGTCTCAGTCAGGCTGAGGAAATGGGTACCTACAGAGTTAAGTGGTTGTACCAGACCTATGAGTTTCTGTGGATTCTTCCCTTTAGTGATAACTTCTGCAAAAAGGGAACCTCAGCGAGCTTTCAGTCCAGTACTCTGAGTATGTCCACTTTCAGAGAGAAAACATAATTCATTGTGTTGTGCTGCTGTGCTCAGTCCTCCTCACATTTCCCATCTGTAAAACAAGGCTGGAAACGCAGTCTTCCTGAGAGATTTAACTGCAAAGTGCCTTGGGATCCTCATACTGGAACAACAAAATAATTGAGTCGATCTCTTTGAGGATGTGGTAAATTTTTTATCTCCCTGCTGTGTTTATACATCACTTGGCGTAGTGATATCCATGGCTGCAATGGATATCTGTACTCCCTGGTGCTGTTACAACTGTTTTGCCTTGTAGTACTAATACTGCTGAAGAACAGTGGTGGGTGGGAGGATGAATTTACAATCTAGACATCAGCACCAGCTTCTGTCTTGATAAACTAGATGCTTTTCCTTAAACTAGGGGGTGTTCCAGTGGGACAACTTATATTGCGAATTCAGGACATTCTTGTGAAAACAGAGCAAAAGTTACGATGGGTAGTAATAGTTCTGGATAGGGATGATTTGGTTTTCTTAAACTTTGTAGACTTTAAAGTAGTTTTCCATTAAAGAAAAAAGGCCATTCTAATTAACAAATCTATATTGATTGAACTCAAGTTGTAGGAGGGCCAGATTTTCAGGTAGCTGCATCCTAGGATAATGATGGTGGTGTTTTTAAAGACGTTGCTAAGTGATGCTTGAGATCATGTTTGTTAACTTTCTTTTTATTACATCAAATCAAAAACGAATGTTATTTACAGTCATTGCTGAAATACTTGAATTCAAAATAATCCAAGCTAACTTAACACATTAAAAAAATAAAGCTACATTCTTTACAACAAATCTTTCAGTTATGCCAAAGATACAAATTCCAGAATATATTTGTAATAATAATAATGCTAAAGCCTCCAGGCACGCCAAATTTCCAGGCTTGTGGATATAAACTGTAAGCATTGTGCATTTTTCTTTCAGCCGTCAGATCCTCTCTTCTGAAGACAGCATCATTGAAGAACAGCTTGAGATAAGCAGGATGAACCAAAAGAACATAGAGAGATCCCAGTGGCTGTCAGATCAGTAAGTCATTTATTGCTTAAATAACATCTGCTCCTTTCTTTAAGGCTGTAATGTAAAACAAGCAGTGTGACATCGGGGATCATAAATCGATCTCTCTGATTGTGCAGGTGGGAGTGCAGGCTTGCACAAACTTGAAAATTGTGTTTCTCAAAGGTGTTCATGCTGGTGAACTTGAGGTAACATTTATCTCTACGGAGAGTGACTTGGAGCTCGGGTCCAAATCAAAAGGGTGGATGTAAATTGTCTCGTCTGTGAGAAGAATGATTATGTAGTCTCTGCATTATTTAAGTTTGTTTAAAACTTTGCTGATTAGCACTGCTGTGTTCAAACAAGATCCTACAAACATGCTTTTTCAGTGTTTTTGCTAGCAGATATGACTACTTTTGGGTTTAGGTGTATATACATAATCACATGCATGTATACATAATCACATGTATATACAGTTACACTTCTAAGTAAGGGGGCATGTAAACAAAGGTAGGTAGTAATTTTTATTTTCATTTTGTTAATCACAAATGTAAGTGGGAATCTTCCAAATTCACGTGAATGAGGAATTATTTTATTCTAGCTTTACAGTGCTACATTGCTTCGCTCCAGACTAGGCCTTGCTTGTCATTTGCATAGAGGTCTTAGAAGGAAGTGCTATAAACCACAGAAAACAAAGTTTGCAAATACTATGGATGACCCTGAAAGGAAACAGATGGTTTCTCAAACAGAAAACTCATGGCAGTGGAAGTTTTGGAGCTCGCTCCAGAAAAATGGGGTTTTGTTACCATCGGTTTGCTAGAAACAAGAATATATTATACACTAAATTGCATTCAGATGATCTCATAGTAATCAAAACAATCTTATGGGACCTCTGATTCTGATTAAGCGCTTGGGCTGAAGGGACCCATGCTACCATTCTACCTCGTTGGCAGGGGTTTTGTCATGAGACGTTTGTTATGTTTTTGAAGAAAATATTTCTGTGATAAGTGTTATATAAAAACCCATAAGGATATGAATAATCCTGTATTCAGTGAAGAGTTTAAACTGCAAGCTATAAATAAAACCAAGGCCACACATTGACTGAGAAAGGTTCCAAAAAAACCCCAAACCCAACTGAATAGCTCTGTTCATCCTGCCTACTAAAGGGGTGAGGCCATGGGGGAAAATATATTTTAATTGTATCGCACAGGAGAAGTGAATTAGGACGGCACCAGGCAATCTTAATTCTGGAGTTCCAGCCCTCGAATACTTGGCTTTTTGACCTTAACATAGGTGGGCGTGGGGAGGTTATTACTATTTTTCTTTTGTTTGTCATCCTGCAGCTAAATTGCACTTGAAAGTACTCGGAGTTTTAACATTTGTTCTGCTGGTACATTCTATCCACTTACTCTCAACTGCTAGTTCTCAAAGTGAGCTAGGAATGACAAATTCTCCCTTAAAAGGAATATTTTTCTCATTGTGAAGTGAAGCTCTTAGCTGCCATCTTCATTTCTTTCTGGTCATAAAACTTCAGCCGTCAGACAAAGATCAGCGAGACTCCTAAAATGAATAGGCGCCCTGAGGAAAACTGAATAGCCTCCAGAGCAATTGTATCAAAGTGACATCAATGCTCAGACATTTTCATCTTGGCTATTCCAACGACTTTAAGTCAATAACAGGCAGCAGAGCCAGTCCGCACTGATTCTCTTTATTGCTCCCCCACTGGGATCGTGTCTTTTTGTAAGGGACCCGCTGAAAGTGGTAGGTCCAAAAACTAACCAACTCTGTTCCATGGCAAAGGACTTGCCTTCAAAGTCCACGCAGCGCAGTGTTGTCCTTCAGCCAGAGCTTGCTTAGTGAGCAACGCCGTGCTGAAAGGCAGCCTGGCGATCCAGCAAGCTCTCTTTTGTCATTAAAACCTTTGACTGCTGGGCATCGTGATGGCCACATCAGCCTCGATGGGTCTGGAAGCGTAAGATACCTTTTAAGGGTTGTATGGCCAACCTGAGAATCACTCCTGACTTTGCTTCTGGCATTCTGAGAAGCCACAAAAGTCATTCCATCTGTTGTATTCAATTTCCCAGCGTGGGATATCGTCATCTCCACTTTAAAGTGCTGTAAGATTTAGGGATGAAAAATGACCTTTAATATTTAAGTATTTTAGCATTAAGTGTTACCGGTAACTCTCTGAACTCATTCATTCCTTTGGCACCACCTAAAGGAATTCTGGCCCTATAATGCCTGCTTTACAAATGGGAAATGGATGCACTGGGCAGGATAAGAGCTTCTTAATGCTTGCTTAGTGTCAGAGGGTGGGACAGGAATGGAGAAATACAGTGATGTTGTTGAGCTGGGATGTTTTAGCTATGCCTCTGCTCTCCTGGATGGTGCCTTCTGGGGCGAAAGTAACTTTCCCCAGCCTTCCCCCATCTCCTTACTAACATCTTTCCACGTAGGAATAATATTTGGAATCTGACTATGTGCCTTCTGAAGTGGTTTCCATCTTGCTGTCCTCCTACGAGAACTTTAACCTTTTTTGAATGATCATGTTCAGCTACATAAAATTCCAAATCCATAAAAAAACAAGTCCCCTTGTATTTATATGCACTGCAGCAAAATGTACCTTTAAGGAGGAAACATTGCTTCACTGTGACTATCTGAATTTATTGGCTATTAGAAGTCTTATAGTATGGGGCTCGCATTTTAGAACTCTGATTTCAAGCTTAATGTGGTCAGGAAATATAAAAATACATTTATTTATGTCATCTACTAAAAATCTCAACCTGTGTTACTGCTGGTCTAACGAAATCTGTGTTTATGTTGGAGATGAATGATCGGTTTGTAGCTGCCTGTTTCTAGCCCGGCTGAATGGAATGATTCTGCAGCAGAACTGTTGCTTTTTTTTTCCCCTTTTTATTTACTGCATGTAGCAGCTATTTCCTTCCTCCCCAAACCCACTGCCCAGTTCTCAGGGGCAGCGCAGCCGTCTGACTGCTATCAAACTGCACACATGGAGCAATGTGATTTATTGAATTGTTCAAGGCGATCAAAATTGGGGCGAATATTTCCTGCCTGCTGATACCTGTTCGCTACTGCAAGCTTGAATTTGATTTGCTTTTCCGAGCTTTTGGAGCCTACACATGAGCTGCTGCTTTGGCTGATATTTGCAAAGCTTTGCTCGTTAATATTTAGGAAAACAGCTTTGAGTATGATTTTTTTTCTCAGATACTTGATAGCCACAAGTTAACACGGGGTGTGAGATCCCATCCTGTCCCTCCTGTAAGAGCTGCTAAAGGAGGAGCTGCCAGAAGAGCTGCCGAAGGAGAGGGATCAGGGTTGAGACATCTTCCTGACAGACAGCCTTTTGAGTCTGTGATGTGCAGTGGTCCTGAACAGTCTCAAGATGTCAGTGAAGTGATGCACCATAAAGCGCTTTCCACCTTGAAAACTAATTTATTGATATATTTTTTTCCTGAGGAGCTGGATGAATCTGTGTTATTTCTACATGTGGGACTGAAGGGGATGGGAGGAGCTCACTGCTCTTACCAGGGCAGAACACAGGACAGGGCTGCTTCAAAGCTGAGCAGACAGCGAGTCTGCCTACACCAACAAGCCTCGTGGTCATTTTGCTGTCAAGCATCATATATTTTCTCTGCTCTGTTCAGCTCAATGTGTATTAATTTCAGTTCCAAGAGCGAGCTACCTTCTAGTGCTTCCAATATTTTTTTTACCTACCTGACCTGCAGTGAGCTGTGTGTAACCAGTCCATAGAAGCTGCTTCTGCCAAGAAGCAGGCAAGGTATCTCCATTCTGTTGTGTTCCACCAGCACCCAGGCAATTAATTTTGAGCACTCCTAGACTTAATAAACCCAAAATGCACCCCCCTGCCTTCTATCCTTTGTTTTATGCGTTATGTTTTATGATTAATTTTTATAGGTCATTTTTCAGAGGTCGCAGGCAGCATACGCATGTTGGAGAGCACGCTGCCATTAGTAGGCTCTCCAGGGCAGGAGGACAGAAACAAGACAATCCTGAGAGGTCCCTTTTACCCTTTAATCATTCTGTGAGCTCCCAGTTTTACTGGGTATGCTTGACAGGGTTCTGTGCAAGGATAAGAAGGTGCTGTGCATCATCAGAACCCCATCCCAGGAACAAAGGGACCTGGAAACAGCAGCTTTGCACTTCTGGATTCTGCTCCAAATTAAAAGATGAGAAAAATGGTTTGGTGGATATAAATGAAACTAGAGAAAGACAGCACGAAAGGACTCAGAGGAGCTCTGGGAGGCCTCTTGGAAAGAAAGCTAAGGTTTTCAGGCTTTAATCAGGAGATGTAATACCTAACATTAGATGAAATGTTACAGGAAGAAACCTTGTATAAACACCATCTTGTGTAAAACGCCTAAATAAGTGACTTGCAGTCTTTTTTAAAATGCAGGTGCCTAAAATTTTCCGGTGAAGAGGGTCACATCTCCGTAGCAGATTGTGGACTCGTGACATTGGGCTCTTCTGTCTGTTGTGTTCCACAGGTCCTTCGGAAGTAGCCCCAGAGTCCTGCTTGTCCTGTGAAGCACAGGCTGGGCAGAACTGTAAAAGCCCACGTGCTTTTCTGTAACAGGCACAAAGAACTCTTGTATCACTTTTCCAGCGAAGGGTCCCCTGATAAACAATTTGCAGGAGGACATTTCTCTGTTGATCTGAAGTGACAGATTTGAGTAAACCGTGTCGGGCGGCCTGCAGCAGCTTCCCTTCTGCTACCTTCTTTCATTGAGTTTTATTTTTCCTTTTGGTACGCTGGGGCTCTTCCTGGGATGAATAATACACACAGTGATCTCAGCTGACCTTTTATGTACCATAAGAAACAGGTCTGCCTCCCCTGGGCCGTGAATGCAGAGGCTTTTCGATGTAATTTCCTGGAACAGGTACAGCTGAGAGGCTTTCATTGCTGTGACCGGCTCTGCAATGGGCAAGCCTTCTTGGCATCAACACACTTAACCTTTTTGTTCAGTAAATTTCCCATCCTGTGTAGGTGGACAATGAATACTAATATGATGCAAATGACTTCCTTTTAAATGTGAGGGCTCCCTGATTAAAAACACACTGTCCAGGAACTCTGAGTTTGTTCTGTTCCCATTGAACAGAATGCCCTTGTTGCCTTTGACTTTAGTGACTGCGGGATCAAGCTCCGGTTCCAAACAGGTTGCGATTAAATATTTTTGTCTATGAAACTGCAGATGAATTACCAGCTTAGTAAAGGGAGCGTAAAGAATGTGGACAAAAAAACGCCAGGAGAATCTGGGGGAAAAATTGCAGAGAGGTTAAAAAAAAAAAAAAGTGTTACATGTCTTGCTTGAGAGAGCCCAGAAGTATGCTGGAAAATCAGAGACTGAGGTTGGTAGAAGGTAATGTGGGACTTCCTTTGATATATGCAGGAGTAGCAGTGATGAAAAGCTAAAATATTGTGCCTGCCTGGGAGAATGCTGGAACTTCCATGACTTCTTTGGTTTGATGTACTCTAAAATGTGGTCTGGACCATGCAGCTCCTTTCCTAGTTGCCAGGGAAGTTATTCCTTGGGATTATTCATCCATTGAGAAAAAATGCTTTAAGTGTCTTTGGGTTTTTGTGTGCGTTCTGCATTGCTGTTCCCCTCGCACACACAGCCTCTTAAAACATCAGTCTGTGTTACACAGCAGAAAATAATATCGGTGTACAGAGTTACATAGTTATTTCATAAGGTTATTTGTAATCCAGATTAGCACTAATTTAGTTACAAAAAGAAAACATCACGCTGATCAGATATTTCAGGTATTAGAGCTCTGTTAGTACTGCGGTTTTGGTATACTAGTTTGTATTTATTTGTATTTTGGCCCTAGCTTGTATTTATTAAAAGAAAGATACTCTAAAATTATGGGAGAGCATTGCTCATTCTAATGAGTACCTTACATTTAATAAATATTTTCTAATCAAGATGTTTTTGTAAATGCTGTTACCCAGCAAACAAATCCTGTCACACTAGTGGGGCCATAAATACGTGTAAAGCTGGTAGCCAGCGCAGTCCTGTTGGCAGATTTGGGGCCTGGGTGGTTTAAGGAAACTGCTTTGTTTGCTGTAGGAACTCAGCCATCTCTGGGGTGGAACCTCCAGTTGTTCTAGCAGTTTGTGTTGGGATTAGTGGCTTAGGCGGTCTTGTACGTTCTCAGCTCCTCATGCCATCCTCTGGATGCGTGTCGTGCAAAAAATCCTCAACCAACCAACCAAAGAGGGGAGAACAAAAAAAGAATAGGGTGAGGCTTTGTTTATGAGTGTGCTTGAAAGGAAACAAGCCAGCACTAATGCCCACCAAGCAATTCCACTTAGAAAAGGGGGGCAGTACTGTAATACAGGGCACTAACACCAACAGAAGTGGAGGGCCTGTTCTGAACGTGTTGTCTCTGGAGTGGCCACTTTATGAAAGTTCTCTGACTTCTGTAAGGGTCACCCTGTAGGTTAGCTGGAAAGTAGTTGAGGTCTCCCGGGCTCCTTTGCTTTGTCCTGCCACAGAAATCTCTTCTGAGCAGCGCTGGTTTGGGAAAGGAGCCATAAAGGGAAAAAAAAGAACAGGCTCCTTTTGTAGCTAATAACTTCCTTTAATTGGTAATTAAGCTGCCTGCTACTTATAAATGTCAATAAAGGTCAAAATATTTAGAAGCAGAATGATTTTAATGGCTTCCCATTTCTCATTGCATAAGCTGCCTGCTCAGACCACACACGCGCACATTTGAAGATGGTTCAGATTTCCGAGACCTCGTCTTCCCACCAAATTCTTACACAAAGCGCCCCAGAAGGGGACAGAGCAGCTTCAGTCAATAGGGGGGAGGATGTGAGCCGAGCCTGCCGGGTGAGCATTCCTCACATTTCGGAATACCACCGCGGGCGCTGGGGCTGAATCAGGCGAGGGGCTGGCCAGATGGTGCGCTCGTTTCCTCTTCAGTTCAGGGAAAGGGGCTCGCAGCTGATCCACGTGCAGAGTGACTCAAGGAAAAGCTGCCTGCTAGCAGATGAAATACCAGCCGCAGCTTGGAAATGAGAAGGGGTGTAAAAGCTAGTATTTCAGTCAAGCAGAGGAAAATACAGAGGGATCTCTTGGTTTTGCTTGAGGTCCCTGAGTGAACGGGTACGAACCCTTATTTTCACTGCATGAATTTGCTGACTTTGTGAGCAGCTTCATCCCGTGGAAGTTGATCTCTTTACAAGGGGGCAAGTGAGGGGACATTTGGCTTTGAAGTGTGCAGAGAATGTATTTCCAGAGGGATCTTTGATCTTTCTATGGCATTTTGTTTTTTAATGTGTGTGTCTTTCAGGGACTTGGTATTTTGGAAATCAGAGGCAGTAGGAACTAGACTTTTACGTTATACTTCCTTCCTGCCAGACCGACCTGGGGATGCTGGGCTGGGTACAGACACACGCACCCATCTCAGGTTTGCTGTTGGCAGCATCAGACAGCATAGCTGGGGGCCTGACCTGAAACTGGTCTGAAGGGGCGATGTCCTGCTGGCACTTCGTCCTGCCTGGGAACTTCCCATCTGATCTGCCTGCCCCAGCCAGGCACAGCTGTAATTAGAAGCAAAGATTTTGCGCAGTGTTGTGTGTAAATAAAGATGCCAGCCAAGTTCAATCTCCCTCCCGTTGTATGTTTTCCTGGGATAGATATGTTTACTGGCTGCACCGTGTGGTGCGTGTTGTTGGTTAGCTAATAAAGCATTTCTGGCTTTCCATATCAACGTGCTTGTGCCATAAAAACAACAGATCAGGGAAACACGAGGTTTGTAAGTGAGTGCCGTATGTGAACCTTGCCTGCTTGTGTGCTCTTTGTTTCAGTCGCAGATGTTTTCTGCAAAGATTTTAAGGAAATAGCTGTGATGAGCAGTTTGACTTACCTAACCACTAGCTTTCCAAAGTAACAAATGCTCCCCAAAGTCATGGGATTGTTTTGAAGGCCATAAGCTTAAAATAGATGAGTACACTTTCAAAATGTGTTGTTTGCCTTGTATTTTGAGCCGTTAGACTGCTCTTAACTAATTTCTTCTGAACTTTTCTACTGTAATTGTGTCACTGAGAAACTTCTTCCTAAGGAAACTGAAAACCTGACAGCAGAGCACTCTGAAAATCAATTCCATGACTTCAGAAGCTGCTGATTTGCTGCTAAAACACATAACGATCCCGGAAGAGCCATATAACTATACCAGAAAAATAACAAGTGTTTTGATATTAAGGACACAAACATGAATTAAATAGCATTTTGAGAGTTGTATTCAAGTGATGCTTCGTGTGTCACCTGTGTGCCTTTCCTGCAGCAGGTCTAGATTCCAGTTCTAGCGTCAACTCTCTGAGTTTTGCTGGGGGTGGCGGTGCGTATGTGTGCATCTTGTTAACGGCCAAATGTTTACAAATGAAGATAAACACTGAAGTAATTTAAACTTTCATTTTCATCTTGCAATTTCTCTAATACGATTAGGGTTTGTGCTGATGCTTCTGATAAAACTCCCACAGCACAGCAGCACAGCTCGGTACCAAGTGGATGCCAGGCTACCAGACGCTACCAGGCAGTCTGTCTGTCTGCGCCTCTCCGTCTGCCCACATCCATCCCCGCGTCCCACATCATTTCAGCTAATCGAATTTGCAGATTATTGGAGGAGGAATAGAGGAATGGGAAGGGTGACTTAGTTCTTACATCATGGTCATGTGTGTATCTTCATAGGAAGAAGCAAAAAGAGGGAAAGAAAGAGAATGCAGGGGAGATTACAAAACCAAGGGAAAGAAAAAGGGGGTGGGAGAATTCCAATGTGTTATCTCAGCTCTGAATATTGTTACTCACAAATCTATATATATTTTCTTAGGACATATGTACGAGGCAGTGAGTGAGTGGGGAAAAATGAATGTACAAAACTCTCCTACCTACTGTATTTCTTTTTCCTTTGCCTGGGTCTTCCCAGATGGCAATGTGCCTTGCGTGCCATCAGCACGGAGTATCCAGCCCATCACCCCCGGGTGATCAGATAAAACCCATCTGCATCAGACACGCTGCACGTGCCCTGCAGCACTGAGCTGTGAATGGCAGTGGGAGGTCGTGCAGGGCGGCTGCTGTGACCGGGCTGCTGGGTGTTTGGAAGCCCCTGGCAACAGGCTGGAGCCTTCGGATTCTGCCTGCACAAAACCTGTGATCACAAGGGAGGAGGTGTCCGTATTTTTCAAGGCCTGTGTAAGCCACGGACCTGCCAAGGACAAGCCAGGATTGCTTCCTAGCGACACGCAGAGACTGCAGTGGCTGGGGTAGAGTTCATAAACGTGCATTCCAAGAACTTGTTTCTGGTGCATCTGCTCTGTGCCTCTGCGTGTGTGACCAGCACCAGGGCAATGGAGGATAAAAAGAAGTTAGAAGACAGGAAGGTGGGCATCTCCTTCACACCTCATCAGGGCTACTCATCGTGCCTGTTCTCTCTCTTCCTCTATGCAGTAGTTTAGGTGAACAACACCAAGAGAGCCGGGAAGCTCCGGGCCACCTGCCTGGAAGCCCAGCAGGGAGAGCACGAGTTCCCCTCTTGGTTTGCCTGAGCCCCTCTCCCGGGCTTGCTGTAAGTTTTTGTTTAGCCTCGGCTGTGGCAGGCCGGGTGGAAACACTTGTGAGCACTCATTAGGAATTCTTTCCACAGCTTCTTTCTCTTCTAATTCATATAAATAGTAAATCTCCACTGTCAATTGTGTAACCCTGCACATCGGCAGCGCAGCTTAGCTCTCGTAACACTGCGCAGTGACAGCTACAGTCAAGCAAGAAACGGTGCCGCACATTTTCCTATGCAGCTTCCCAGCACTGAGCGTATGATTTAGATTCTTGAGCCTCCGAAGTACTCCACTGGGTGTCCTTTAATATTGCATTATATTACTCATGATGCATGGTCGATTCCATTGCTTCCATTTACTTTAGCAATGATAAATGTCAGAAACTGTACGAGAAGTTTATAAATTTTAAGTGCTTTGCAGGCAATGGTTACCCAGAAAAACTTTCAAACTGTTTGTTACTGGTGAAGTTTAAGGGTCACGGAAAAAAATCTCATCCAGAAACCAGGATGAAAAGTTTCAAAATAGGGTAAAATGCATGAATTCTTTTTGACTAAGAAGGCTGTCAGTGTCGGGATTTTCCCTTCCATAGTAAACAATTCTGCACAGTTAATATTTAAAAACGGTTACAAGGATTTAGAACAAAAAAACCAACCCCGAGCGCAAGAAACTTGCAATTCAGCTTTTCTCAGGGTACCGCTCCCATGATGAAGTGTCAAGTTCCTAGAAGCTTTGTGTTAAGGGCCGGAGCTAGCAGCGTGCGCTGCTGGGGTTTCGGCGTCCTGGCGCAGACGACGCGCGTGCACCGACAGCACCGAGAGACGGCTGGATGGAAACCGTGCTTCGGTCAGGCTGGTGTTAACGCACGCCTGCGTCATCCCCGCTCCTTGTTTTCATCGTAGCGCAGCGTGCTGGAGGCCTGGCGCTGTGGTCTGGCACCGCTTCCTTCACCGGGAAGGGTTTGGCCAGCCCGCGTGCTCCCGGTCCCTCTGGCTGTTTGCTGGCTGCGGATGAGCCAGGCTGCAGGATGCGAATGGGCCTCCTGGCCTCTGCTCCGCACTGCTGAGGGCAAACAGCAGCAAGGGGTTGGGAGGGCAGCGACAGTGGGGCCAGTTGAGAAAGCTGTAGGGAAAGATGCCGCTCTCTCCGTTTTCCCACCCATGGTGAGGCAAAGCATTCAGCGGGAGAAATACGAGAGCTTTTCTTTTTTTTCTTTTAGCTCAGAAGTACTAAACCTTTGGGGGTGGAATGCTCCCTGCCCAGAGGCGTTCGTGCTTAGTTATGGCCAAGGCCGGCTCACCTCTGTCCTGCCTGTCCCAGGGATCTGCCGGCCATGAGATCAGTCCTGGGCAGGGAGGCTTGGTGCGAGCACGAGCACTGCTTGTCCCAGGGGCAGACAGCGCCGCTCACACACGTGGTCCGGGCCCTTGTGTCCATCTTCCCGGTGGCTTTATCGCCTTTGCACCCAGCTGCCAGTGTAGGGTTAATCACTGGGCGGTTGTTGTGCAGCGCCAGAGGAGTGATGCCAGCTGCCCTGGCAGCGCTGGAGACCTTTGCATTGTGCTGTCTGACGGTCCAGGAGCCAGATCTGCTCTGTGGAGGTAGCTGAAGCTGTCCCCGCTCCTCTTAGGGAGCCTGGCTCCAAAACCGGTGCTCCAAGAGCCCAACGGAGCTGCCCCAGCGCAGGTGGCCGAACCAGCAGCCTGGTCCTGCCCCGATGGGCTGCAGGGCAGCACGGCCCCCCTGAAGGACCCCCGAGACGCCCATCGGGAACGCTAAGCGAGTCCCTGCCTTGCAGAAGGGGGCTTGTGCGAGCTGCACGAGTCAGCCCACGGCCGCAGCAGCTCTCCCAGGGCTCCCTGGGCTGCTCGGGGCCGGCCGCTGGGTGGCAGCGTGGCACCGCCGGGCCGCGGGGCTGGGGGCGCTCGGCGGGGCCGCAAACCCCGGGTCCCGCTGGCCGTGTCCGCCTGCACCCCGGCACTGCGCTCGTCTGGGAGTCAGGGCGAGGGGCTGGCTCCCCTTCCCCGCGGCTCAGCCTTTTGGGGTGCTGGGGAGAGCTGGAAGCCAGCAGTAAGTGCCCCCCGCAGGAGCCCCGCAGCTGGCAGAGGCTCCCCCGCTGCGGAGGCGCTGGGGCTGCTGAAAGCGCGCTGGGGTGCACGCACGGGCTGTGGGGGACACAAAAATAACCAAATATCGGGGTGACGAGGCAGCAGGCTGCCTCCGAAGCCGTGTCTGAGAGCACATGGATGGGAGGCAGCGCGAAGGGCTTTGAAAACCTACAGCACAAAGCAACGCCGAGCGGCTAATATCAGATCCATATGGCATCTGGGCTCGCCGCACAAAAATATTCATCCAAACTTGCTGTTCCTCA
The DNA here is from genome assembly GCA_011075105.1 of Heteronetta atricapilla. Classification (NCBI taxonomy): domain Eukaryota; kingdom Metazoa; phylum Chordata; class Aves; order Anseriformes; family Anatidae; genus Heteronetta; species Heteronetta atricapilla. Next base: position 19,656,109 of record CM021740.1, read on the forward strand.
CAAATTATGCTTAGATGCTATACATTGTCCCTATTGTGCATTGTAGGGGATGGTTTCTTTCATGTGCCAGCATCTTATGGCTTTCATTTGTTCGCAGACCTCCCACTAAGTGACTGCTGATTGAAAACCTTTTTACTTTCTTGCCAGGTTTAGCAAAAAGGGCTCGGTGTACTTAGTGCCTTTGATCTGTCTAGGATGAACATTTTCATTGAAAGAGGTGGATGAGTCATCCCCCGTTTGACACGGAGCTATCTTGGAATACCTCTGGGTTTGTCTTTTCAAGCTCTTTTATATTTTTTTTTTTTTTGCATGTGGCTATAAATATTTTGCTCTGCGAGAAGCATGGAGCTCTTTTTTGGAAATGAAAGAGCCCTATTCCAAATAGGAAAAACACACTTAGCTAAGGTTTGTGCAGTGCATATTTAGTGGTAGAAGGTGCTGCGCTGGCCCTGCCTTGCTTTTCAATACAATATCCTGCAGTGTGAAATGAATGGCTGTATTTAGAGGTATCTGGAAGTGATGACTGATGTTTGGAGAAGTTACAAGGCTTTTCCTTTTCCACATGAACTCTCCAACCTGGCATTTCCACGGCAGCGAAATACTTCTGGGGCTGAGATCATCTGATTATTATTTCCTGTGTCATGTGCAGAATTTATTATTTTGTTGAATATTACAAATGTATTCGTAAGTTGCCTGACTTTTGGATTCTCCAGCTAAGCTCCCTGGCATCACAGGGATATCGGACTGGCAAAAATAACTGCTTTTCCTTGGGGATTATTGAGCTGTGACGAGTGAATGAAAGTCCCAAACGGGGGAGGGGAAGGAGAAGCGGGGGAAGATGCCACGAAAACGTTGCTCTGATATTCTGCCAACATACACAGCCGGGTCGGGAAAAAAATGAAATTTGTAGTTTTGTGCTGAAAACTGTTAGAAGCCAGGAATATGGACGTTTTATTTGCTTCAGAGTCCAATTTTTTCTCTCCTCTCTTCTTTGGAAAAAGTGAACGCATTCGTACTAATCGAGGATTATTTCTGGTCACAGCAGAACCCCGGTGTTGTTACTGGTAAGTGCATGGGCCAATAATGGGCTCATTGCCATAGAAATATTTTCATTTCATTTTTTATTTTTTTTTCATTTTATTTTTTTATTTTATTTCATTTTATTTTTTATACCTCTAAAAACCAAAGCAGAACAGAGCCTAAAATCTAGTAAAACTCCTCATACAAGCATATTTGTTCCTGTTGAAATTAAAATGCGCGTGCACTTCTTGCAAGACCAGTAACTATAAAATAAGAATATAAGAAATAGTGAAAGACTTCTCATATTTAGATGTCATTGTTTTAAACTGCATATAAATGTCTGCAAAACTGATGCAAAAGCCATGTAGGTCTCTGGAACTCCCGAGCTGTCTGGTATGATGCTCAGGGCAAGTTCTGATCGGGTTCTGCTTTTTTAGCATCGTTTGTTCTCCCACCCCTCCGCTGTCAGCTAAACACAACAAAAAGCCTTTGGCACCTGGAATCCTGGAATCGGTCTGTTTGTAACACTGACCATATTTCGTCCTCACTTGTTTTGGAATACTGCACGGTATGCAGGTCTTCATTAAGGGATATTTTGTCCTTTGGCTTTTCCTACATGATTACACAGTAGCCATCCGTTCCCAACATCTGTGTTTATTAAAGCTCTTCCAATAAATCTGTGCAGTTAGGAACTGTCCACGTTTCCTCTCAGTTCTGGAAAAGGTAGGATTTTCTTTGTGATGAATTGGTTAAAGGTGATGCAGCTGAGATGCTTCTAGCTAGATCTTCGACACTGCTGCTCCCTGCCCCAAAAGTTCGTTAAAGATGGAGATGCGGCGGACAGGCAGCGCCTCCGGCTTTCCCGGGACACCGAGTGCCCCGTCCTCACCGAAATCCCGGTTATCAGGATAAATGAGATCAGCTCTGCTGCCTGGAGGCTGAAGGCTGCGGTCAGGTGGTGTTGGCTGGTGGGAGCATCCCTCCACGCTTCACAGTGCCTAAGAAAAAACATACCGGCATCGGGCTTGGGGCGGAATGGAGGACTGCGTAAGACGGGGCCGTCCTTCAGCAGGTTGTGGCTGTGTGGTTCCAGTCACATGAAACTGACCGTGCCTCATTAGGATCATGGCACCAAAGCCCCACCAACCATTTTTTGACCTTGTAAGAAGTCATTGAGCAGTGCGTGAATAAGACAGCAGCAGTATCCAGCTGTAGTTTCTTGGCTGGGCAGCTTCACCCAGCTCTTACGCTGAGCATGTTTTTAGGCACGGTTTCACCCCAAAGCCAGTGGGCTGGCAGACGGCTCCCAGCAGGTGATCAGTATCACACAGGTACGGCCTGGAAGCGGTAAAAGAGCTGACGAGCTTTTATAAGGGCCATCTGTGGGACAGATGAATCTTGCGAAACCTTTATGTGGGTGACTATAGAAATAGCCAAGGAAAATGGGCATGCTTGGAGCATCCTCTCATACCTCTGCAGCTGCCTGTGCTTTTGAACAACTTCTGGTACCGCTGCCGACAGGACCAGTGCTAATTTTTGTTGGGATTGGGAGCGCTGAGCAGGTGAGGAGACGTGGGGCACCCCACGTGGCTTTTCTTTTGCTCTCTGGGTCTGTGCTGAGCGTCTCGGGCAGACACAGGGACGTGGCTCTCTGTGCTGAGGAACTGGAACTGGGTTTGGAGATGATAATTACTTGACCTGAAAAATAGCACAAGGAGTTATGATTCAGGAACCGGTCATCATACGCTGCTGCTTACTCAGATGGCGTTAGATCATAGGCCGTGATCCTCTGGGGCTCAGAGCACCGCACCTCCAGTTTTTCCAGCTCACCAAGGGAGGAAAGAGCCGAAATCTGAACTACAGACCTGAACACATCCATGTGCTTTGGCCACACATCCGTGGCCTGGTACTGTGGTGTCACAGGTCTGCCCCTGCGTAGTCTTAAAAATATTATCATTTGTACTCGGTACAGCAGCAGCGTACACTGCAGCGTGGCAGTCGACCTGCAGTCAGTGCTGATGATATTGCCACGTGTGAGCAGCACACTGCTCCTCCGAACCCAACAAGCAACAACAGAAAGGTCAGGAACTTCGTAGCATTCAACAAGTGCGGCCTGGGCTCTGGTACAGCTTGGGGGATTATCCGCTGTTCCAATGCTCAAAGTGCAGGGGGACCGGGAGGCTTTTTGGTGGAGTCAGTGGAGAGTTGGCTTGGATATGTGACTGAGTGAAAGGATGGTCGTGGGGTTAAGGCACTGAACTGTACCTCGAGGGATCAAGATTCACTTTCTGGTTCATGGGCAAAGGATTTCTTCTTTCTGGCAGTCGTTTCCCCATCCATGAGCCTGTGTGTATCTTGGTTCTAATGCCAAGGAGAGACGGTTTGCATGAAAATGAGGAAATCTTTTGCTCTTCTCTCAGATGTAAAAACCAGACAATGGTGGGCATGTCATCTTCAAGTTCCTAAAGCTCCCATTTTCCTGAAATGAGGAGTCCTGAATTTAAAGTTCCCTGGGTATTGACAAGCAAACATTCTGCTCAGTTTGTCCTCCAAATACAAGGAAGTCAGTGGGGAAAAACACTTGGGCCCTGTTGTGGAGGGCTAGGATAGAGATGTTATTTATCAGCTCCCTCCAAGCTCTGTTGCTGGGATTTTTATAATGTTGTTTTTCCTGTCTTCTCATTTATGTTTTACATACAAGTCCTGGTATTTTGGTTTAGCCCACAAACAACATGAAGCTGCTTTGAATGCCTTAATTTTTCCTGCCTACTGCAAACCAGACTTCTCCCCAGCATCAATTATCCTGAAGGGAACTGCGTATGTAAAACCACACCAAAAAGTCTGAAGCCCATACCAACGCATTTTCATTTCTCACAAAAGGCTGCATTCTTCTCGGCCTGGTGGCTTTGGGTCACCTTGTTTTTCAGTCGCTGATGATGAAGTGGGGCAGAGGGACTGTCCTTTATATTATTTTCTTCTTTTGGGGAGTCGCTGCGGCAAACACAGCGGTTGCCACTGAGGAGAGAGAGGCTGTCTTGTGTAGAGCTGCTCGTTGCTCTTCCTGCCATGGAAACCCAACCTAGAACTAGAGTTAAGGCAAATGAAGTGTGCAGCCCTGTCTTGCAATGAGTGGTGTGCTAACGGTTGGTTTCTAGAGGGAACATTTCTCCAAGAACGGTGTTTCTTTAGAGTGATGAACGTTTGCCTCATGTTCCTGAGCAGATTTAGCTGGCGTGAACGAAGGGGGCACCAGCTTCTGCTCCCGACAGCAGGGACAGCTGTGGAAGGCACAGCTCCTCCATCATTGTCCCAGGCAACAGCCCGCATGAGCTGCCGCTGCCTTCCCTTTGTTCCTACAGCAGGTTGTCAAATGGGATGGGCTCCAGCCACCAGCAAACCCTGCCGGTCTCCAGCAGCAGAGCTCCAGCTCGCCCAGGTGATGACACCTGCAACCGTGAGTTCGCACTCCGAGGGACGAGCTGTGCCTTCGTGCCAAAGCTCCCTCAGAAGGAAGCGACCATGACAAACTGTGGCAGCACAGCCTTCAGGGACCGAGCTGCTCACACACCAAAGGACACGTAGGTCTCTGTGACGCACCCCTGCCAGCGTTATCAATTTCTCTGGTTCTCTGTTTCTGACTGAGCTGCTGATAGGAGGCTTAGGAAGCAGGAAGCAGGGAGAATACAGCCAGGAAGAAGCTCAGCCCGCACATGTTCTGATGTTTGCATTTTCTCCCCCTAAGCGTTTGCTACTGGGAGTCACTGGAGACAGGATGCTGTTCTATATAGACTCCTGATCTGCTGCAGGCCGACTATTTCTGGTTTTAAGTACTGCAGTACTGGATTTTGGCCAGATCTCCTAGGGCCTATATGAAGATAACAAATCAAAATGTCTTCCCCAAGGACCAAACAATTTAAGCACAAGACAAGAAAGAAAGGGGAACAGAGACAGACTGGGGAGTATTAAGAACAAGTTTAAAATTTCCAGCTATTAATGAGAAAAGTTTTTCATTTTTCATCCAGCTCTGGGGAGGACTTCTGAGGAGTTTGGATTTCAGTTTCATGGTCCGGGAAGCCATGCTGGCAGGATTATTGTTTATCTCTCCTGAGAAACAGCATGTTTCAAGTTGATTCTCTATCGAATAAGGGTTTTAAAAAAATATTTTGTTTGCTGCTTTCTCAGCTGTGCACAGCATTTGTCTGCATCCTTTGCTGGTATAATATTATAATAGTTTTTTGTAAGTGCTGAGCCTTTACTGCTGACAGCTGCTGAGAAATGATGCTGTCATGAATCATGCTTGCAAACACAGTTCTGTGATGTGACCAGTTCTCAGCCCCCATAATTAACAGCCAATTACTTCCTCTCAGAGAAGCCAAAACTCAAACAGATGAAAGAAATAGTGTTGTGGAAGCAGTGGGAGCAGATGTGTTGTATCGGTTCCTGTGTTCTTTGCAAACACACAATACGGCGGACCAAAGCGAGCGCTCATTTACATCACGTGCAGCTCAGGAGAGTGGCAGCTCCTAAAAGCAAGCCCAGGTTTGACCATCTGTGCTCAAAGAGCACGAGGAATGCCAAAGGGAAGGAGGGGCGAAGGAAAGGTTCGTTTCAGCTTCAGCACGGTATGCTCACAGCAATAGCAGGTCCCTGCTTCCGAAATGTTTGGCTCTTCCCTCAAGGTACCAGTCTATATTGATCAGCAGGTGGCTGTGCACGTGCATGAGCACTCGTATGGAAAGCTGTGCACTGCAGAGGCCAAAAACCCAGAGCAGAATGTTTTCAGGCTCTCGGCTGCCGCCCTGCCTGCTCCTTTGTTTCACCCGGAGACCCAAAGCTGAGCCTTTTTCAACTGGAGTTTGTGTAGCAGAAGCCCATGTGGTTCAGAGGACAGAGCTGGGGAATGGGAGCCAGGAACTCCTGAGCAGAGCCTGCAGTTAGTAATTTACTGGATGTTTCTCTTTATCATAGATTATTTTTAACAGAATTTCATTTTTGTTGCTTCACTCCTACATGCCATGCAGGATTCACTTCCTGGGAAGCGAATAGAGCCCCTAAGAGATTCTTAATTTTTTTCTTTTCTGTTTCTTTCGTCATTTGGCCTTTGCAATATTTGGTTGGGCAACTGAGCTGCCCGATGATGCTCGTGTTTTGTGAATGGCTTCGGAAGCGGGAAGAGTTAAACCAGGGTTTGTTTCAAAAGGACTCTGAATATTTCAGTATCAATCCTCCACCTAGTCCCTGGTTCTGTCAGCTTAAATCGATTTGTTAGTATCATGAGATGTACACAGAAATAATGAGTATCTAAAAATAACTAGCGGGTTTTCTTTGATTTGCTTTGTCATAGGTGGTGCCAGGCTCTTTTCCACAAATATATTTAAGAAGTTTAAGTACAATAAGTAAATAAATCCCCAAACCATAAGGATAAAAGTGGAGCTTTGCTTCCCCAAGCAGAGGCTTTAAAAACGTGCACGTTTTGTGAAAGTGGTGAAAGTCAGCAGAGATGCAGAAACGAGAGCGTTTGAGGCTCCTGCTTCTCTCCAAACAAAGTAACGACTCGAAGGAAACCTGCCGACACAGGTCAAAAAGGATGGTGAATGCTGTTAAAGTACATCTGCATGTGCCATGAAATAAGCATTCTTAATCTTCTGCAGCGTTTTTTAGCTCTGGATCTCTTCAAACCTGCTACCGACTGTCTGGCTTTGGAGCGAGCTACTTCTCTGCCTCTGCTTATTCTATAAAATGTGTCCCGAACATTTACGGGGAGACTGCAAGAGTTAGTATTTCTGTAATTCTCCAAACATTTGAAAATGTAAAATATTTGCAGATGTAGTGCCATATGTCACTGCACAGTGAGTGATTTTTTTTTCCTTGTATGCTATTTCTGACTAGTGAGTCTCCTGGCTGCCTGTTTCTCAGCTGTGAGACATTTAAGGGTCTTTTGGGGGGTAATGCGTCCTGCAGACTGTGCTCCCGACTCAGTTTTACCACCTCCTGCCCTGTTTTGTTGTTGCTTTCAGATCAGCGGTGCTGCAAACTGAGGGCGTGCTCCTGTCTGTGTGCTAGCAGGCACCCCGTCTTCAGCTGGCTCTGTGATCCAGGCGCTGGGACCAGCAGCAGTTCAAAGGGGATCAGGGAACAGGCTTGTCCTTCAGTCTTTGCTGATTTTGTACCACTGCTTTCCTCTGCAGTTGCAAAGTACCCACACGTATCGGAAAGGCAGGTGAAAGCATTCTCCACCTGCTAACCCTGTCAATCTGACCCAAACCGAACTGCAGAGTACATCATTTGTATCATTCTCCCCTCTACTTTCCTAAGGCCGATTCCTTCCCTCCTCTTCTCCCCAGCACCCCTCCTCCACAGGCCTCTGCCAACTTTGTGGAGTTTCCCGTGGCCTCTCACCCTTTGTAGTTGCGTGAAGCTAATGAAATAACTAACAGATCATCAACATGATCACAGTGGATTTATGGAGCACGTGGCATTCCAAGTCCTGGTTAGCAGAAAGCCCCCTTGTCCGATGAAATAACAGAGCGTTTTTCAAAGAAATGCTCTGGATGAATGCAAGAGCTCAAGGAAAAACTGCAAATTCACTTCTCCCAGCTCACGTGCCTGTAAGGGGCGGAATTGCCGTAACTTCCCTTTTCTGAAGGGCTCTGGAGAAACCTGCCGTCAGGCACATGCTCTTGGGACACTTCCAAGTGCCATCCCAAACCACTTCCTCGCCGTTTAATATTTTCCTAACGCGCTTCCTTCCCATTTATCTTCATCTTTCCTGCCACTAGCACTTCAGAGGAACTTTTTAGCATTCAATTGCACTTGCAATTTACCAGTTTATTGTCCTTGCTTTGTTTCTGTTGCACTGGGAGGTGTGGAGCCACAGCGAGGGGGAAGGAAGAGAAAGCCTGCTCAGCACCCTCCTCGAATGCAGTGCAAGCTGGGGGCAAATGTACCCTGCCTTGGTCGGATCCTGCTGCACACTAAAGAGAGAAGAGCTTACAGCCCTAACAGACCCGCAGGTGACGGTGGGTGGCAGAGCCATGGCGCTGCTCCTCTCGTGGCTCTGACTTTGTCTTTTTATCAGTTCACAGCTTACACAAACTGCTTTGTCAGTCCTAGGTGAGAACTGGCTCCGTAAAGCCTCTTTCTGGGAATCCTCTACCTGCAGAAGTCGCAGTGAGTGCCCCGGGGCCTCCAGTCACAGCAGCGCGGGCAAAAGGGGCTCATAAAGCAAAATTGCTGCTTTAAAGTTCCTACAATCCTGTTTTTTTCACAATTATTGTAATGAGTCTATTTTAGGACAAGCTGTCCGATGACATCCTGGTCATTAAAAAACAAAACCAAACAACAAAAAAACACACACGAGAAAATTCAACAGGAAATTCTGAATGTGAGTCATGCCTTTGTCTTAGTGTTTTTCAAGGATTTTTGGAATTGATTAAAAAAAGAAAAAGCACAAATCCCCCATGTTGACAGAAACAATCACAGAAAGTCCATGTCTTGAGAACTCACTCGACAAAGAAAGAAAGCCTCTAAACTCCAAATACTCACTCGGTATAAAGTCTTTCTGATTAACCCAAAAAACAAAACCCCAAAACTCAAGAAGGAGACCAAGACCTACTGGCCCTGCCGTTTCTCCTGTACCTGAGAGAGCTGAGTTTTGTCCTTTGGTGGTGGAAAAGTTCTGCACTGAAGGACACGGCAGAAATCCCAGATGTTTGTGAATATCGGATGCTTTAGGAACCACATACAGGGATTAATCCCATGCTCCCATCTGGAGTTTACAGACTCCTGACGAATGCATTAACAGTAGCTGCCAGCGAGCTGCGTTCCAAGGGCAGAAGTAAACTGCTGTAGAGCAGTGTAGAAAACCAGAAGCACAGGAAGAGGAGCCGGGACTCTGCAAAGGCAAGGATGTTCACGAAAATCCCCATTCTAAGAGTTCACAGGGCTTAAATCTTTAAACCGATCATCATCTTTATCACGGAAATGTGAAACCTTCTGCATGGGGACTGGTCACCAGCTGTTAATTTGTGATCACAGGTCTTTTATCTTAATGACTTTGGACAGGGAATCATTCCGGATCACACAAGAAAAACATATGGCCTTTAAAAAACCCCTTGTATCAAAATCACACTTAACATTTATTATTTGTCATTTTCCTTGTCCTCTTCGTGACTGTCATCAAGAAGCGTGCAGAGGGACGGAGATGCCATCCTGCAGCCTGGAAGCTCGAGCCTCTGGGCAAGTCTTTGTTCTTGGGAGGGACGCCGTCTGTTTTCGGTGAGGACGGGACTGCTGTGTGGCCATCCTCAAGTCATGGACTTGTGAAATATTTCAAGGCAAAATGATGCTGGCTTCAGACCAGCCCTGACCAATGCAGGAGCACTGTTATCGGCAAGAGCAACTCGCCGAAATCCAAGTCAGAAAAAATTTAAAGGAAAAATAACCTTGGGTTTTCTAGTTTTGATTTCTTGCACTGGGCTCCTGCACCCTACCCACGTTTTCTTCTTCATAACTTTGAGAAACAGATTTATTTATTTATTTATTTTCCTTTTGACCAGGTAAATGCTGAGACTCACATGAAACTGAAGACAGTATCAAATGCATCCAGGCTTGTGGCGTAAATGTGAGTGCAGGCACCAGTTCAGTGGTGTTCAAACTGCCTGTTACAGCTCCTCACAGTGCCGGACACGGGGCAGGGCGATTCCTCCCCAGCCTCAGACTCTGAACTGGCACCTCTGAAGCACGGGCTGAAGGCACTCTCTGGCCAGAGCTGAGGAAGGGGTTAACTCCTGCTTTCTCCTTGCCTTTGCCTGGGTGCCTGAAGGAGACTGAGGGGAAGAAAGGAAATGGATTGTGATTGCAGAGGCAAAACTGTGCAGTGTTACAGGCACTTGGGTTATTGGGCTGCTGCGGGGGCACGTGGGAGCGCAAACCGCAGGCTGCTGGGGCCGCTGGGGGAGGCGAGGCGTCGCCAGGCCTCGCAGGGCTGCGGGGCCAGGATGTGCTTGTACTGCTTGGGAAGGGCAAAGGGGTCAGGCCCACGGTGCTCTGCCTCTTCCTCCTGCTCATCGGGGTAGGGCAGGTCCTGCGTGGGCATCCCGGGTGCTGCGCCACATGTGAGCGGTGAGCAGGGGGTGTCACCCTGAGAAAGGGCAGAGGGACGGAGGGACAGGCGACGTGGGACTGCAGGACGTTGCGAACGAAAAATCACATTTTTAATCCAAGTTAAAATGCCGTTACAGGTCCCTGGAGTTGTCTCACTTCATGGGTGTTCCCCGTGAGGACAGGATGAGGCTTCATCGGCCTGCTGCTGGCGTGCCTAAGGCCCTGCCTGGGAAGTGCTGCGATCCGCGAGGAAGCAGCCCAGCAGCGGGGCAGGAGGAAGCCCTCGTCCTGCCCTCCCAAACTGGTGTCCCAGGCGCTGGGCTCCTCCTAGGAACAGCCCGAGGTGGCTGCGCCCAGGTACCAGCAGATGGTGCTCAAGAACATGAAATGCTCTCCCATGGCTTTGAGGGCTGTTGTGAGCTTCTGAGGCTCTGCACTCCAAATGGCTGCTGGCGAGCGGCACCGGCCCCCGGCAGCTTTGCCATCCTCCCCAGCAGGGGAGCGGAGGGGCAGGACTTGGCCCCGTGCTCCATTATTTTGCACAGAGGATTTAGGAACAGCCATGTGGGTCAGGCAAAGGCCCAACGCAGAGCGCTGGGGCAGGTGGACAGCTGTCCCCAGCCAGTACTTTAACCAGAAGAATGGGAGAAGCTGGGCACTGAGGGGTCAGGCTTCTATTGCACTGTAAATGGCCATACACCGGGAATGCAGCCGAGCCTCTGTGTTGTGCTGCCGAGTCTCTTCCAAAACACGCAGATTGCCTTCACTTCTGTGTGGGTCTTGCCTCTTCCTTTGTGCTGCAGATGACTGGTGTGGGATGAGGGAGGCTGCTCAAGGTGACTGTGGGAAAATAGGTTGGATCAGGTCTTGATGCAGTTTATTTGCAATTGGCCGTGTTTTCTTCTCTAACCCCCTACTGCAGAGTTGAAAAAGGAGCCCTATGCCCCAAGTGCAGTGAATTAATGTTTTGCAAAGGGAGGGTGTAATCATTTATTAGCATTGTGCTGGACAAAGTTCTTTGTCTTTGCGGATTTGGCCAAGTGCCCAGATTCAGGCAGCCTCTGACTTTTGCTTTAGTCTCTGAGATAACCGCTGAATGAAACGAGGCTGGAGCCGCCCCAGCTGACATGGATCCAGGGAGCGAGCCCTGTCAGGAGGAACGGGCTGGAGCAGCGCCAGGCCCGTCAGAGGTGGCCGAACTTTTTATAGATGTTTGGGGTATTTATGGGACGAGGGGAAGAAGGGCTCTGCTTGCGACATGAGTCCAGGTTCTGGTCAGGTTTTGCTTCAATGAAGGTGATTTGCTCATCTCTAGGCCCAGACCTTATTAAAAGAAGGGTCAGTTTCTCTCATCTGTCTTTTTTTTTTTTTTCTATGGAGTATTGAATTTACTACTGCCTAAATTTCAAGCCGTCCCTGGCTTGTTTTCAGCATTTGGTTCCGTATTCTGTTTCCTACGGACATGTACTCTGTGGCTGGCTTAAGCTTTGTTTGAAAACCACCGCCGACTTCAAGGGTAAAACCTTTCCAGTACGAACGCAGTTAATTCAGTATGAATGTCACTTTGAGCGTTTTCCCAACATAATCTCCTTAAAGGTTAATCATAAAGTGAAAGAATGTGCTCTGGATTCTGACACAATGCCTGACAAATATTTTCAGCAGGCCACTGCTAAAGAAACACAGGTGTGGTCTTACTCCTAATGTCTCTGGAATAGTGTTGTATCTTTGCAGAAACAAAGATAAATTGAGAGCTTAACCCGTTGGCTTCTTGGCATTTAAAAAAAAAATTATTTAACTTCCACTTGTTCTGTTTTTGCTCATCCGTAATTCCCTGTGGGAGATCGTGTTTCAGAGAGATGAAATACTCTTGATGTCTTTATGAAAAATGCAAACAATGTGTTATTTTTAATGATGCCTTAGACCTTCTGTTCTGTAGGATTCAGCAGGATGCTCGGAAGCCCAGTATTTACATGGTAAGCTTTAAGATGTTTTGGATTTGAAAACAAAGAGTTTAAGGAGATTAAATAATCTTATCGAGACAATGGTAATAATTTCTGGGATTAATCCTGAATTTGTTTTATTCAGGCAAATCTACAATTCAATGTTCTTGTTCAAAAGGAAGCTGAAGAAAAAGGAGTGATTCTAAAATCGAGCTTTGCTTCAGCACCAAAGGGCGCCCCAAAGATACACACGTATCTGCTTCTAGCAGGAGGTGACAGCTTTTTGCTTTTTTCTTTTTTAAAGTGTCCTCCTGTTTTTCTTAATATAACTTGCCGTTTCCTTCTTCAGTCTCAGAACCTCCAATTAATAGATTTCTTTTTGTTTTGTTTTGTTTGTTTCCTGAGATAGGATTGTATAGAGGGAAATGGGATCTTTTATGGAAACATAGGAAATCTGTCCTGGTCCTGTCCTGGTCGTGAACATGGCTTCTACTAAATGATGCAATGTTACTGTCTGCTGCAGTAATCTCAGTTTCCTTCTCAGAATAACTGCATTTTAGGAGTTAATACCTGTGGAGAACCTGCCAGGGTAAGAAGCCCGCGTAGCTCTGGTGCTGCTTCTTGCACAGGTCACTGCAGAGCTGAAGGAAAGCCCTTGATTGTGAGCGCAGAGTGGAAGTCGGTTCCTTACACAGCAGCTGGTTTATTTGTGCAAACACTTGTTGGCTTATCCTTTTACTTATCGCTTTACGATGTTCTGACCACAAGTATGCTCCTACCAGTTCCCTGAGTCCTCTGCTCAGGAGAGGGAAGGCAGGATAGAAGGAAGCATGGAGGGCTTCCTCCTTCTCCCCAGACTTCATTCCTCCTCACCAGATCTCACTTCCTCTGATGAGCCAAATGCTGAATTAGCTGTGTGTGTGGCTGTGAGGGAAGATGGAGGGGAAGTAAATAGCCCTTTTTTTCCCCCTCTCTCTTTTTTCCTCCAAGGAGACTACTGGATGTATTTATTAGGCAACATTCTAGTTAAAAGTGCTCAGCATTTTGGAGTTTGGTCCCTCCACTGCATTTGCGAAAACAAGCGTGTTAGACAAGGCTGTCTGCAGAAGGGGAGGGTCTTCTGCCCTTCGGTCAGTCCTTCTTCTATCAGAGGCCTAATTTGCTCAAGGTCTTCAGCTTTTATCCTTTCCATGTCTCTGGGAGGTGATCGTGGTAGCCTCTTTTCACAGGTATGAAAACAAGGCAGAAAAAGGTGCAGACTTGCACAGTCTCATAGCAGGGCAAGAAATGAAAATGAGGTTGCTAAAATCCTGGGTTCCAGCACTGACCTCTAGCCCTCCTTTCCCTAATTGTGTTGGGAGGTCTCTGGCTAACTGAACATGCACACAAAACCCACACAGGAATGCAGTTTTTAATGCCATTGTTTAGTCCAGTGACTTTCACTGAGGAATTCCTTTACTGAGACACGCAGTCTAGGCTTGACATGAAAAACTGATTAAAGTGTTTGAAAAAAAAACAGAATAGGACTTTCCAGATTCTTCAAATGTAATTTTCATTTTCCAGTATTTAAAACCTGGTCAAACTAGAATTTACTTTTGGAAGTCTGAGGGGGGAAGAAACCTCTCCTACTGTTAGAAATTCATTCAAGTCGTGCTGTAAACTGGCCATTATGATATTTCATTTGTCAGCATGTACTGCAATCACTTATTCTGGATCCCTTGGGCAGGCTGCCTTTCAAATCAATATTAATTATGTACCACTAGACAGTAGCTAATCTGAAAGAAAGAACAGGTTTCATTTAACATATGACTGATGGTTCCTAGCCTCCCCGTGAGTGTGGGCTTCGGTTTTTGTTCTGGTTTCTTTCTTTTCTTTTGAGAAATCTCCAATCACAATATTGGAGGGCTAATTGTGTTTTGCTTTGCCTAATTAAAAAAAAAAAAAAAAAGAAACGAAGTTGTATTACCTTGCTTTGCATAAATCTAACACCGAATTCAGAATTATTTCTGTCCTCACAATTAAGGTTCTGGGAGTTCTGGTAGATCCATCAGCACGGAACTTGAGCTCCAGCACCTAATGCCTTCGGAGAGCTCACCCCTGGGTAACGTTTTTATTCTTTCTGGCGACTGTCCAGCGAACAACAGAGGAACGTGACGAAAGTAGCTTTGAAATGTGTGTTTATTGCATTGTCATCATGCCAGAAGTAGCCGTTCATCTGAAATTGGAAAAAGTATTCCTCATAAGCATCTGAGTTCCTGGGGAGCGATCTGCAGTAACCGTGAGCTGGATGCTCGGCTGGGATGGCCGAGGTTGACAGGTGATTTCTGTTAGGGTTAGATGTGGCGCCGTGTTCTTTTGTCACTGGGGGGTGAAATGGAACAATTCCTCTTTTATAGATGATGTAGCAGCAGGACTGCCGGTAATCAGTGAAGATGAGCATGTTGGACAGCCTTTGGAGCTGTCAGATTACCTAGATAGGTAGGAGGAGGGATCAAAGTAATACAAGCTCTTGATGCAAAAATGCTCACGAATTGGAAAAGAGGGCTGGAAGGTTTTGCACCCAGCCCAGGCCCTTAATTGCATACACCAACATCACTCGTGGCCATTGTTCGTCCAGCCCCTTCTCAAGCCTGCAGTGATGGGCGCTCACAGCCTCCCACCTGGACCACTTCAGGCTTTCTCCAAGGGTCCGAATGGTGCCGGCAGCTCCGTGGCAGCCATCAGAGCTGGGATCTGCTGACTGCAGGCAAGAAATTCCCTTCTGCAGGAGCAAAGGGCATAAAATACGATTGGTAGACTTGCAGTTTGCCTTGTCTTTTGATAGTTTAGCCCTGAAGCTAAACCCAAAAAATGAGCAGCTGAATTTCTGCCTGCACAAAGGGGAAGAACTACGAAGCACTGAGGCATTTCCACCCGTGCTTCAGGTCAGTAGGAAGGTTTGTGCACCTGGGATCCATCACGTGCCCCGAGTGGGGTGCAGTGTCCTCGCGGCGTTGGCTCCGTGCTGATAGAGTTTGTCAAACATGAGTTGTGCCAGGATTTGTGGAGAATAAAGTGTTACTTGATGTGGGGCGGGTGCTGCTCATACTGCCCATGGCTGAGTCTCTGCTTGCCTCTTCAGCCCTGTCCTCTGGCTTTCCCCGACGGCTGGGATGGATGCGAGTTTGCGCCCTCCGTTTTGTAGGTTGCAATATCTATTAATCAACATTCTTGGGTCTTCCTTCATCGCTGTAACTCGCTTGAGCCCCTTAGCTAGCAGAAAACTCTGTCAACTCTCCGTGTAAACTGAGACATCGCCGCCGTGAATGGGGCTGGAATTTTATTTATGAAGTCAAGACTCTTGGATTTCTAGCTTTTGCTGTGGAATGGCAGCCGCGAAATACGACCCTCCCCGGCCTGTCCCCCGGGAAAGGAAGCGTGGAGTGGAGCAGGCAGTGCAAGGCCAGGGGTCAATCTCATGACAGAGGTGGCCCAAGCACAGCTGCGCAGTGGAGGCACGCTTTCAAAAGGAAGGAGTATCTTCATGGGGCTTAGCGCAAAGTCCTCCATGCCCGTGGAGGGACACATGGAACACATGCTGAAGGGATCAGTAGGACTACACGATCTGGGTGCCCTCCTCCTGTCATCGCTGAGCGATGCACCCTTAGCGTTACTCCGTGCTCGTACCCCTGCGGCTGCTACGCTGGAGCCTTAAAAAAATTAAATTCAGTATTAGCTGAAGGTAGGGCACCAAAAAAATATTATTTTTTGGTCTGTTTTAGGTTGTAGATTATAAATACTTGGAAAATCATGATAATTATGAATGCAACCTGAACAAAGTTTTAGAGCACTGCACTGTGGGTTTTTTCCTTGCTTTGGCGTCTATTGATGGGAACCAAGGGAGTGGCAGTTTCATTGCCACGTCTCTCTGAAAATTGGGGGAAAAGAAACAATGCAGCAAGCAGCGAGAGCACCACCACAGGCTGCTTATCTGGTGGTGCTCAGTGCTTTAGGAAATACCCCTGGGGAAGCTCCGGGGGGGGCTTTAAAGCCTCCAGCCTGTTAGATGATGGAATTTAGACTTTAGGGAAGTCTGAAATTTAAAGAAACAAACTGAAATGGGCATCATCTGTTTCTTTTAAGTAGGCATATCTAAACAAAATTGCAAATTATTAATTAGTATGTATATTAAACAACTTTTAAATTGATTTTAGCTATCATTTTAAGGTCCACTTTCTCATATCTTAAGGACCTCTGTCGAAAAACGCACACAATTAGGAGCACAATTGACTTCCTTTTCTGAAAGGGCTGTTGTAAAAATAAAAAGTTGTGTGTTTCCACTCGTACAAGCACAGAAATAAATACAATTGAAAAAGAAAAGCAATAAACAAACATTCACAGTTTAGGCTTTTTTTTTTTTTGGTTAAAAAAAAAGTTTAAAACAAACTAGGCAACACTCCAGGAAATGATTCCTCATGTTTTAAATATATTGTTTTAAATTTAGGTGATCCTTCAGCGTATTAAGCAGGCAGGGGAACGAGGAAACATTGTTGTAGGTTACCTGTTTATAAACTCTGCCCGCTGCTATTCCAGAAATAACCGAGCTGCACAATTCACACGAGCGCTATCAGAAAACAGATCGTCCGAATCAAAGCCTAAACCTGAAATTCTTGTTTACCATTGTAACTGAACCTCGTTCGCTGTGTTTCTATTCAGACGGCGATGTAAATAAGATATAAAAGAGAAATTGTTGCAGGCCGGATGTGAGCCGAGATGCGGAGCCCCTTCCCCACACAATGCCTCGCTTTTGACCTCAGCTGTGCTGCCTGGGTCTGCAGGCGCAGGCACACACGCACCTCCCTCGCCGCGTCGCCTGCAGTTCTTGCCTGGCCCTTCCCAGTGGCTCAGCACCTTCGCGATGTCCGGAGGTGAACCTCGGCTGCTGGTTGTTGCGGAGTAAGGTGAGAAGCAGGGCTCTGAGGAGTGTGGCTCGGCCTTCTGTGGGCTTTGCCTGCTTGGGTTGCCAGTGCTGCCTCTCCTCCCGAGCTGGTACATTGCCTTGTGTTCTGCCTGCCTATAGCCATCTCCTGCCCTGCTCGGAACGCAGGCTTTGGGGCCAAGCCGTCGTTTCGTAAAGGGCATTTACGGTGTCTGGTTATAACTGTATGTACTGCGTACCATAACCATGAGCCCCAAACCTCTCAGATCTGAATGTGTCCAAGGGTCTGGGTCCACGAAAACCCAAATAACGAGACATTAGAGTCATTGTGTGTGTCAGCTAGTAACAAAAAAGTGCAAGTGGCATTTGGGTTTCTACTCAGCCTTCTGCACACCCAGTCGCTGGATTGGCACGCTTACACACGGGTCGTGCGTCTGCAGACTTTGCGGGATATTCGCATTCTTTACATGTTAAAACTCGGGGATTTTCTTTAAATTCCCCCAGAAAAGCTTTCTACATTCCTCCGACATCTGCGGTCTAATGCACGTTATATATAAACCTGGGTTTATTGGAAAAGTCTTCACTTACTTTTCAACTTTTCAGAGCATTTATTGGAGAAGATGCGTTTGGCCTGGCGGACTGTGATGGAGTACAACGGTGTTTTACCTAGCGCTGTTTGCAGGACAGCACATTGCTCTAGAGAAGCCCGGTTGTCTCCAGCAATGATTTACTGCCTGCCTGGCACGCTTTGGCACAAGGCTGCAAACGCTCCGAGGTGGAGGCGCCGTGAGACCGTAACACACGAGGCCACAATTTTCTCCCTCTCCGGGAGCATTTTTAAGCTGGGTCAGCACTTTTTGGGGGGTTGGCTCAGCGCTGGCAGGGGAGCTGCTCTGTAATTTATGCCTGCTAGATGGTGACCAGGTTATTGGCTGGGCATGGGGTGGACGCGTTGCCCTGGTTTAACAGGAGGCTGCCCGTACAAGCAGGCAGCGAGGAACCGGCGTCTCAGGGCGAACCACCCGAAGGCCTGCTGCTCTTGTGGGGCTGCGGGAGGGCTCTGAGGAGTCTGGCTCAGCCTCAGACTGAGTTTGCAGAGCTGGTGTGGGTGAGCAGGAATTCAGAGGACAAAGCAAGCCTCGCTAAATTACAAGGGACTCCATTTCTCCAGAAACTGGGAGCTGTTTGAGAGAGCCAGGTTAACAGAGGTGTCAAGCTGGGTGTTTTGAAGAAGCCTAGCCTACCCTGCAGGAGTGGTAGGACATGAGTTAACAAAACTGCTCTTTGGTTGCTGTTGTTTTTCTCTTTAAAGAAAGCCCTTCCTGTGACCTTGTTGTCCAAGGGTTGTGTCTTAGGAGGAGAGATTGCTTTGTCACCATGCAAAAAGGGGAAGACTTGTAGGTACCAAATTCAGGGGTACCTCTGGGGGAAACGTGCTTTCTAAGCAGGGCACAGAAGTTCAGAAGATGTCTGATGCAGAGAGAAATGTAATTTCCAAAGACAGGATTCCAGGAAGGACTCCTGAGAGGGAATATGAGGGGAATAATTATGCAGCTCCCACAAAAGTGAACTGAAATCAACCAGGCAGTGACAGAGGCCTGGAAGGAAGGCAATATTTTCCTAAACTAACACTTTGCGCTGTTACAGACGCCTTCCTGACTCTCCCAGTACCAACTCTGTAATTTGTTGGGTTGAGGATCTGCTTTCAAACTCTCGAGCAGTGCCACTGCCCACTG
The DNA here is from genome assembly GCA_011075105.1 of Heteronetta atricapilla. Classification (NCBI taxonomy): domain Eukaryota; kingdom Metazoa; phylum Chordata; class Aves; order Anseriformes; family Anatidae; genus Heteronetta; species Heteronetta atricapilla. The sequence goes on from CM021740.1 coordinate 19,674,828, forward strand.
ACTGCAGCGGAGTTCCTTCAGGTGTTTCTTCAGCATGCGCTGGGGTTTTCAGCCTTTGATTGTTTGCTAGTTTAACCACCAATTAATTTTCTTTTAGAATGAAATGTTGGTTGTATGGAATTTGAACAGAATGGATAAATGTCACCTTTAGTCCAGGGACAAATCTTTTTGGGGTTCTCATAAGAATGTATGTTAGAGGAATTACAGAATAACTTTGTGACAGCGGTCGGATGGGACTGCTGCGGTGCTAGGTGCAGAGTTCAGTCTGCTGGGACCGTCTTGTGCTTCACCTACAAGTTGATTCCCGTGTCATGGCATGGCCCGTGTGACAGCTCTTAACTGTAAGGTCTTTGTTGTACAAAGCAGCATCCTGCCCATGTCCTCTTTGCAGTTTCTGAAATGCTTAATTTAACACAGCGAAGAACCCAGGCTCTGAAAGAAGCACGCAGATGATGTGTCTAATATCAAACGAGATCTTAGTCAAATAACTTTTCCCAGACATTATTAGCTGCTTTTTTTTTCATAGGCATGTGCTGCTGGAAGCCTTTCACTTGTTCCAGAGAATGCAAATTAAATGAAATTCGTTATAGGCCGCTGAATGCTGCTGGATTCTTGGTTTTACAAATTAATTTCTAACAGTTCCAAACCGTTTCCTCATCCTGACCCTGCAGGACTGAGACAGTCGATGTAGCCTGATGTCAGAGGGGAATCACCCCGTGCATTTCCAGTCAACCTCCAGCTATCTTGTCCTTTATGGGTCACTACCAGCTAAGCATGTGAGTTACAAATAGGTGCTGCAGAGCCTGTTCCAGCCAAGGAAGCCTTCTCCTGTGAGTATGTAGTATCTGACTGGCATGGGAACCCAAAAGACATTGATGTATGCTTTTCCTAAAAGCTGCCCAGTAGAGCTGAAAGGCTTGGTACAGGGCCCTTTGGCAGCTGTTTAGGTGGGAGCATGATTTACCCCCTTGCAGTGATACTAAAGCTGTAACCTATATCTACAAATTAAAGTCAAGGATTTATGAACCTTGGAATATTTTACCCGTGCCTCTGAACTGCCAAGTGTAACTATTCTGGGCTGTAACCCAAAACATAGTTTACTGAAATTCCACTGCTTTAATGATGGCTTTTTTTTTTTTTCCTATAGAAAACAATATGAAACATTCTGCCATCCAAACAAAATTACATTCTGCATCTGGAATTTGTTGATGTTTCCTTTTGCTGCTCGTATACATGCGATTCGATGAAATGGTTAGCAAATGCCATCGTATCCGACATCTCGGTTACTGGTGGTTGTTACAGCTTTTGCATTACAAAAGGGAGCTGTAGGATGGCGAATTCCGGAGGGTGCTGTGGGGAATTATGTCCTGTCCTTTCTCTCAGGAAGATTGGAAGAAGTAGGTCGCTCGGGTTGAAATAAGTCTTGGGAAAAAAGAAGGTGAGACCATTTGGGTGTCCATTGCTTGAAATGGTTCGCGTCTTGTGTGCACAGGCAGCGAGCTTCTGCTCTCAGTCAATAGGGGTGCTGGAATCAGAGCGGAAAGGCTCTTAGATCTGCATGTAACGGAGGCAGGGGTGATCTCTTAGGGAATGGCTGGTGGTGCTGCGGGTACTGGAACAGCAGAGGCAGGGGAAGATGGTCCTGCGTGTCGCTTGCCTGCGCCTTCCCTGCTCCCCTTTCTGTCCTGGATGCAAATGGCCTTTGTCTCAAGGCTACGAAAGAGCTTGTTCCGCAGGAGAATTTGTGTTCGGTCTTCAGAGGTGAGCTGCTGCTTGTTCTTTGTTTGCAGAGTTAAACATATGGTACTGCGTATCACGAGTTCTTTCATCCCAGGATGATCTATGGCAACTGGGGAGGGTCAGAAGGAGGCAGGGCTGTCAGGGACACAGGCACCAAAGCCTTCAACACGTCAGGAGATGTGTTGTGCAAAGCTCTCACGAGGCAAGGGCAGGCTTTCAGGTAACCACAAAATGAGCTCTGAAGCCAGTCTTTAGATGAGGGTAGAGGTAATCCACAAACGTGGCCCTGGTGGAGTACACAGCAGTGTAATTTACTCAGGTTCCTGCTCTGGTGGGCAGAGCAAGTGGATGTTTTCCAGATGTTTGGAGAGATGTATTTCTGAAACTATGTTCTAGGAAAACAAACGACCACATGAAAGGACGCTGGTGCCAGGAAAGTGAAGGAGAATGGCATGCATTAACAGTGCTTAATCCTTCCTTTTTTCTGTTCTTGTATCCTGAGAAGTAGAAGCTTGTGATGATCAGGAGAGCTCCTCTGTGCTAAGCATTCAGTGGCTCTGAAATCCCTTTGACTTCACATGTCTTCTGGTGAATTTTCACCATGTGAATTGAAGAAGGTTGGACACCAGCACTGCTAACACAGCTTCTGGTCATCTCCGTGGTTGGAGATGCCACAGAAACACAGCTGAATTGGGAGTACGTCTGTATTTTTATTTATTTATTTATTTATTGTTGGCCTCACCCCCAAAGCACGTCTAGCAGACGTCTCCCATGATGGCATGATGGGGATGGAGCTGAAGCTGTGCGGAGGTGGAAGAGCATTAGACAGCCCCAGTTGCAGCAGCCCGATGAGCAAATCTTGGAGCAGTGGTGGTGTGTTTAAACCGGAGTCAGGGGGAAGAGAAGAGAAAAAGTGATTTGATGCAATTCCTCGGAAAGAGCCCTGTTCGCTGCTTGTGTAAGTGTCAGCAGACCTAAGCCTGCTCCAGTCTACAGGACTCTGCAGGCCATCCAGCTACAGGGGAGCTCACCCTGCTCCTTGGGTCGGTCGTGTGCGTTCCTCTGGGAAGTGCATCGATCGCTCTGGAACCCATTACACCAATGTGGTCATCAGCTGAAAACGAGCAGTTCGGCGAGAGGCAGAAACCCCAGGCTGTTTCCTGCCTTTTGCCTTTGCAGTTCAGCGGGTTTTGGGGGTTTCCATGAATGTGTCTTTCAACATTTTACAATGAAGATCCCTTTCAGTCGGGGCTTTTCTGAAAGTAATTTGGCGAAGTTTAGCGACGTGCTTCTTGCCTGAGAGCTCAGGTTCTGACCGCGTGCGCTTAGCTCTGTCCGTCATCAGCAACCACTTTAACCTGGGGTGAGGATGCAGGCTCTGAAATCCCCCCCAGGTTATATTTGTTAAAGCAAGATGGTGAAAGGCGAGGGAGGCAGATCACAATGCGTGGAATGAAACCCAACGGAGTAAATGCACCTTAAACTCCCACCATGTTTTTACGAAGGCTGGAGAGCCGGCTCGGTGATGACCTGCTCAGGCGTGCTGATGTGCTGCCCTTGCTTCCAGGAAGTGGAAGTTTAACCAGAGCTACCTGTCTGGGAACAATCTCTAAAGAATCACAGTAGGGTTCACAGAAGCAATTCCAGAAAAGAAAGCCTATTTCAGTAGGGCAGGGCGGTGATTTGGGGGTTACTGGTCTGTTCTCTCATTCAGCTGCCCCCATTTTGGCTGACCCTTTACTGGGTGAGGGTTATCACACCTTTCTTCTCTCTTTCTTCTTCCCAGCTTGGCTGGAGAGCCACATCCCTTTGATCCACTGGTACTGGGGTATCTGGTGTATCCGTACCCCAGCTCAGCTCAGGAATCTGCTCGGTTTGAGCACTTGTCACCCTCTGTCACTGTGGCTTGCAGTTAGGGCAGCGTTACACGAACAGCTCTGCTCGGGAGTCAGGCTGGCACCGTCTGGAAGATGGGCGAAGGATTTGAGCAGCGTGTTACGGCAGCGTGTTCACCTACGTCAGCAGTGTCCACAACAGAATAAATGATCAGCCCTCTGTACACACATCCAACTCTATGCAATCGTGCCTTGCTCTTTGAGCATCATCCTACACCATCTTTTTGGTGAAACCCTTTGGCTCGTGAGCATTAACCAAGTGCCAGAACATGGCTCCGTCTGGAAGGGAAGGGCGCCTGATGGATCACAAAGCACGAGCCCAGGGGAAAAACTGAGAAAGCCCAGTCCCTGCTATCACAGGTCACTACGTCCTCTCATCTCCTCTGTGAATTCATAAACATCCATTTGAAAACACAGTAACATTTTTGTGTGGTTTGTGTTTCTCCCTTCCTGCTGGAAGGCCGTGCCAGAATCTTTCTGCACCCTTTTCTAATTTCTATGAGAAATTTATTAATGGTTGGCTTATATCCACTGCTTGTTGTGGAAATGTTTTCCTTTAGATTAAATGTCTCTTCTTCCTGCTGTTCTCCCTTCTGATTTCTTTACAGAGAGCCCTGTGTATCCCCTCTCACCCTCGCTTTTCTTGCGTCTTCAGAGGTGCTCCTTAGCGTGGTTCCGTCCCCTGCATCCAGAGGGATTTGGGCGTGTTACCGTCAGTCCCAGACACAGCCAGCAGGAGTGAATGGGAGCTGAGGTTGTATCCTAAATCTCCTACCTCTGATTTGGCCAGGGTATCTCAGAGCTTTGAAGCAAGTAATCACGCGTCTCCCGGTGCCTTTGTGCGACGGCAGGTTGTTCAAAGACCTGCAGCGGTCATACACGGTCACACCGAAATTGTTCCTTCAGCTCTCAGCCTTCAGCAAACTAGCAACTGCTTGGTGTGATGTAAAACGTGGAAGTTATTAAAGTGAAATCACATCTTTCCATTCGAAAATTTACTAACCATGTGGGAAGTTTCCAGGGGTAACTCATACATATCAGGGCAGTGTTTGCCAGTAAGCGTTGCAGGCGTTTGTAGGACAGTACAGCAGTTCCCCTGCGCTGTCTCGCAGGGAAAGATTTTCCTTGTGTTCTTTACAAGCACTTGACACTGAGAACAGTGTGCTCACAGCACCAATTACATGTTAATATAGGTTAATAGAAGTTCATGTGTCTGAGTCTTGAAATGCTTAGCGCTCCTTTCTGCGCTGCTTGACAGCTTTATGACTGCGCATACGAGGAGAAGCGAGTTCAATATGCTGAGCACTATCAAAAGATTTTTCTTTATGGTCTTAAGAGGGCTTATCTGTAATTCCTGGCTGCACGATCTTTGAAAACTATAATGTTACAGACAGTGATTTTTTTACACATGGTTTATTTTAAAAAAAAGGCGTTCTGAAGTAGAAGGGGTCATTGTTAACTCTTTTTCCCCCCTGAGCTCTTTCGGTGCAGATTTGCACCGTTGCTCTGTTTTGTCAATCTTTGGCAATTCCACTGGATTATTCAATTTGAAAAATTGCCTCAAGAGTACCAAGAATTGAAATATTTCATTGTGACATTTCCAAAACGAAGCTGTGGTTTGCAGAAAAACTTCTGCCTTCACCTGCAAAGGTTGATACTCAGTTTTGGAAATGACTCTGTCTTTCCAGAAAGAGATCGTGCGTTGCAAAGCAGCTTTCTGATCTCCAGATTTCTCATCTCAGAATTTCTGGGAAAGCCTTGTCACTTTTAAAAAAAAAAAAAATCTTTGAAAAAATAAAGTGCTTGGCTCTTTTTTTCCCATTCCTCTTCTTGTCCTCTTTGGTTTTTCCCTTTGACCACCAGCGGTTGCTGTTCGCACACGGTGATGCCCAGCAGGCCGCTCTGCAGCCCCGTGCCTCGTGTCCCCACGTGTCCTGCCGGTGCTGCCCAGAGGTCCTGGTGGGGCTCACAGCGGCAGTCAGACCAGCAGGAGGTGCTGGGACATTCTCCATCCCAGGGGCTTTTTCACTGACAAGACCAGGCAAACAATCCACAGTCGATGTACCAACTCGTTGGATGCACACAAGCTCTTTAACAGGTGAGGTGTGTCTGCCCCTGCTGCAATGGTAGGGCCGCTTGTCCCTGTGTTACTCCCGCAGCTACATCCCTATCAAAATACAAATATTTTGTACATGTTACCAATTATCTGCAGCACTATTCTGCTCTCGAGCTGTATCGTGAATCTCAGCACCGCTTTTTTAGGCTTTTACAGCTCTACTCAGGTTTCATCCCTAGAAGAACAAAGAGCGAATGTTATGTGTAACCGCAGAAATACCCGAGCAGAACAGGAAACCCATGTAACTGAGTGCTGATACAACTGGGATGCATAGAGAAGCTACAGCTGTAAATGTATTTCTGGGTAACCGAGTTTCTATTAACAGACACTGGAGATTTTTAGAGATGGCTGTGGGCAACTTGGTTCTGGGTCATCTGGAAGAAGGTGGCTCAAGAGTTCTGTGTTCTCACCTGCTGAAAGCTTTGAAACCCTTTAAGGCGTCCAGCAGAGCACCCGGTAAGGGCAGCATGTGACGTGGAGCAGTTGTGATGTTGGGTATGGTGTTACAAAATGGCTGCACTGCCCCAGGTGAGGGCTGCTCCTCGGAGGGCTGGCAGATAAGCAGGAGGAACGAGGGGCTGCCAAAACGACGGCAGGTTTGTACGCCGAACCTGGCTTCGAGCAATGGTTTAGCTTTTGTACTGTCAATGGGAAAAAATGTGTTTCTGCTTCACACAAAGTACAGATGGAGTCCAGCTCGTAGGCAGAGGAGGAGGAATTATTTGAGCCAGGAATTATGTAGAAACATTTTCTGAGTTTCTGTTCACACACAGTTAAAAAACCTCGGTCAGGCGGTGGCTCCCGCTGGGAGCTTCACGCTGCGGAGAGGGGGCAGCGGGAGGAAGATGGTGGGGAGAACAGACTGTTCTGCTGCTCCTTGGTTCTGCCGACCAGCAAAGTGCAGCGTGACCTTCGGTATACGAACTGGGCAGCTTCTACATCGTGCTAATTACAGAGCCGAAGTATCGAGCCCTTTGTGCATTCAGCTCTTCTGGGATTTGAGAACTGAAGAGCTCTGTACGGAGAGGTGCTGAGCGCGTCGTCCCCTTCCAAATCCAGGGTCTGCATGGGTCTCAGCCATATTCCAAATTCATCATAGCCTTGGAGTGCATCTCCATCTTTCAGAAACAGGCCTCTGAACTTCTTGTTTTCTTCCTCTTTCAAAGCACACCACTGGTTCTTCCTGAGCTCAGGCTTGGAGCCAAACAAATCCGGTCTTCCTATGCCACGAGCACGCCACGCTTCTGAGATACGATGTTCCCAGGAATGGTAGCAGACTTTACAGATTTAAAACCCTCTGGTTATTTTCTTTTTATTTATGCTCCCATGTTAACAAATGCCTTGTTTGATTACCTTTAAATGTTGTGTTTCTGGAATGAAAATAGAATATTGGCTTTTCACTCTGGCTTTTAATTCAGCACGCCTTATTATTGGAGAAAGCTGAGAGGATTTCCTATTTTTTCTTTATACAAAAGCTAGATTGTTTAAAGACCATTGTAAAACCAAATGTTTAAATACTGACCGATTTCACTTACTTCCAATACTCTGCAGTACTTGGTAGACAGTTTCAATCTTTTTCTACGACTCCTTAAGAAGTCCTTAGCTGATGGAAAAGTTCTGTGTCAAAATCTTGGCTGTTAGAAGCTGTACAAGACCTGGTGAATTCCTTGAGTTTGGGGATTTCGCTGACTTCTGATGCCTTTTAGCTAGACCAGCCTTGCTGATGATGAAAGGCAAAAGGAAGTTATAGACGATTTATTTGCCACAAAGCTGTGCAGAAATAAAATTAAAGATTTGGGTATATTTTGTTTAATGCCTGTTTAATTTGGCTAATACAAAGGGCATGGGGAAGAGGAATAAATGACGAGCATTTGTATGCAATGCTCTGAAAAGTGCCTTGGATTTGAATAGTTCTCTGACTTCTCGGGAAAATCCATGGTTGGCATTTTTTTAAAATACAGTTGGCTTTGTTCGTATTTTGATAGTTATTTGGAAAACCCAAAACACGGAACGAATGGGAACAAATTACAAGTATGCATCAGGTGGGATAAAACTGGCAATTTTTCCCGTGTGCTGAAAAGGGTTAGGAACCTTGGAAAAAGATGTCGGTGTTTTTAATTGGTAACTACAATGCTTCTCTTTACTTTACTGACAGTAAGAGCCTGCATTTGTCAGTTGACATCGCAGAGCTGCAGCTTCTCAGATCTGCAGCGCTTTCTGTTTTCTGTCCAGTTGGTTTCCTGTAAAGCGCTGAATTATTCTAGCTTTTATGGGTCATTGTTAAAAATGGCAGGAAGGGTCATTGTTAAAAATGTTTTCAGAACTTTGATAACCCGTTTATCAACTGATTCACATGTTTAATCAGTTAATAGGTTTTCCTTTTCAGTGCATGGGAATTTCTTTGTTTATCTTAACGGAGTAACTGTTTCTACAGTGGAAAGAACTGTAGTTGACTGATAATCTTTCCAAATATGCGGAGTTTGCTCTTATGATGCAAGTTACACGGCTGTATTCATAAGGCTCTATTCATAGGGAACAGCTCCAGAATCGAGTGCAAGTGTCTGCCTGTGAATGAAACCCCCCAATGCCCCGGCAGCCTGGGAACACAGCACGGAGCTGCAGTGATTAGGCAGCGTGTGATAAGGCTTTTAAAGGCACGTGGGTATTTAGCAAAGAGAGGTGGGTGCTTTTGAGAACGCTGCTGGCTTGGTAAGTGCCAAACATGTACAATTCCTCCAGTACCTGGTCAAGGGTTTCTTGGAAGGATAATTTCTCACCCAGAACGCCGAACCCAAGTGGGGGAATTCAGCGTAGGCTGCTATTAGATAGCCTACTGCTGGATCATCAGCTCTTCATCAGAGCAAACAAGCCCAGGGCCACCTCTCTCCTATGAAGCCCAGTATGCCCCCTGCCTTCTTCTTTGCGAGCACACTCTTGGCTCATACTCAGCTTGCAGACAGTTGTGCTTTTTTTTCCATTTTTTCTGCCATTCCCATTGTAATAAGGCCAGTCTGCTCCCGTGTTTATAAACAAACTTCAGGCCAAGTAGAATTGTAAACTTTATTTTGCTTTTTTGAAAGAAATTCAATGATGGTGTTTGCTTTCTATGTACAGAGCAACTTGGCATGAAATAATACACAATAATAAAGTTGCAAAATTTAAGTTTACATAACATTTATCTGCCTTGAAATTGCAGATGCTCTGAGAGCCCTGCAACGCTCACTTGGGCTGGTAACAGAACCATGCTCCTGCAATCACAGCGGCTTCTGAGAATTGGCATCACATTTGCACATGTGAGAAAGAGTTAGCAGCTTGTTTTATGTGATCTGGTTTCTTTCTGGCTATGTTCGTTCCAGTCCCTGTGAGAAGGAAATGTGTTTAGACGAACACAAGTCCGAAGTGGAAGCCCAGGCTGTGCTGGAAACCCAGACACCGGAGTTTCGTTGGTGTGCTTCAGACTGGGGAAGACACAAATGTCTTAGTACAAAGTCAGCCCAGTTTGACAGCCTTGGTTTCTCTCATTGTGGCTCAGATCTAAACTACAAAGATTCTCCCAACTTCCTCCTACAAATGGCACAGAGGTGAGGTGGAGTACATACACTGGGGACCGCTGCTGCAGAGGCTTGGTTGGAAAAAGCAGCTGGGAGTGGTTATGGACCATGAAAAATGTATATCCGGAGCCTGGAGCTTCAGGTTTGTGTTAAACCTGTGCAGGGCTGTGGTGCCGTCAGTAAGGATCCCGTGCTTTTTCAGCTGATGTGAGGGAGAATGAATGGGGAGGAGGCTGCAGGGGGGTTGTTTTTTCTTGTGGCCACTAAAAAGCAGGAGATACAGGAGAGAAGCGATGGGATCCTGTGCACGTGGGCGAGAAGAAAGCAGAAGTTTGGGTTAAGCCATCTGTAAAAGTTTGTTGAGTCAGCCACTGTTTAATGTATCATTAATTCAATGTTTTATTTGATAAAGCAAAACTTCCTGAGACTTCAGCAGGCACAAGGCTTTAGGAAGCATGGCTCCGTGTCTGCTACTGCAAGCTGGGTTAAACGTGTTTCTTCGTTTCTTCCCTCTGAGATAACGTGCAGCCAGCAAACCTGTGAAATATTCCACTCGCTTCCAGAAGATTCCCCTGCCCTCTCCAAGCCTGGTGCTCCACGGTAACAGAGTTGGAAAACAACTGTCATAACTGTGTGTAAGGAAAACCAACGGGACCGGGACTGCTTGCGGTGGTCGAGCATTTTTCCAGTTAAAAAAACATTTGTCAGAAAACAAAGATCTTGATTTTACAAACCCTGTTGTGAAATAGAGTGAAGATGAACGTAGTGTGGTGTTGGAAGCCTTTTCAGAATCACAGAATCACAGGTTTTTTGGCTGTTTTTGTTGTCGTCGACTTTCTGTCCTGTCCTACTAAAAACTTCTCTCTGTTGAAAGGCAGAAGCAAGTAAAATCTCCTGATGCGTTGATGAAGCCTTTTGAAATTTAAAACCAATTCATTAGGTACAATGCAAGTGTAGAGCGCTGGCAATTATTAGGATTTCAACAGCAAATATTGCAGCCCATGAAACATGAGACTTATTTCCTTCTTGTTTAAACCATCGTAATGCGTTTCGCCCCGGCTAAATGTGCTCCTGAGCCTTTATGTCAAAGTGAATCATGATCTAATGCTCACCAGATTAAACCTAAATGCGGCAGCATTTCCCTTCTCCTTCTGGCTCTTCCTACTATGATACTGTTATTTGTCTGCTCAGCTATGTGCAAGTGTGGATGAGGAGGTGTCAGTTATGTACGGCTGGAGACACACGCGGAGGTGTCGCCCGAGGAAGCCAAGCTCCGGTTGTGCTCGGCAGAGCCTGCGCTTCCCCGCGGTCTTCCCTTTTCCCCGTGCATACGGAAAAAGCCAAGCTGATAATTAGGTAAAAAGCATAATAAGATCCATGTCTGGAAGGCCGGCGTGGCCCAGAAGACTTTTATTTGGGTGAATTTCTGGGCCGAACGCGAAGGATCCTGGCTACTTAATTGCTCGCTCGGCTGCTCCCCGAGAAGATTTGGGTTAATGACCGGCGGGCCCGAGGCCGCCTGCTCAGTGTGGCGGGCCCTGAGTGGAAGAGACAAGCGTGGCCGGGCCCTCAGGAGCCGCCGCCGCCGGCGGCCACCTGCGCTGCGGGGTTATTAGAACATTTCATGTCAAAGCGTTCGTGGCGTTGGAGCACCCGGCCCAATTAACGGGCCTGAGAGCCCCTCTCCAGCCAGCCATCACTAACACTCCAGATAAAATTTGACATCTTTGCCATCCCCCCCCGTCCCCTCCGCGGAACTCTAATTAATTTCAGTGGGTTTACCGAGGGCCCGTGGCACTGCTGAAAAGGCAGAGGGCTTTGCTTGGGTAATCAGCTTACATACCTGTCCGTTTCCTGCTCCAAGCTTCCCATCTGGGAGACGTAAATACTGTTTTATTTTTAAATCTTTTTTTTTTTTTTTATCTCCAACTTCCTCCGGGTTTTCTGATGTGCCCTGTGTGAGGTTCCGTTTCAAAGGGCAGGATGGCAGGGCCTGCAAACACACGGGAGCTTTTACGGCCGACGCTGGGTGCCTGTGCTGGAGGCGGGGGTGACGAGGGCCTTCACAGGGAAAAGGTTCATCTCCCCTGGCAGTCACTGCCCGGGGATAGCTAGGAAGGAATGCACAGTTTCGGTTATTTTTATGCCTAAACACCGCTGCTGAAATAGGCATTTCGCATCTCCTCCTGTAGCAGTGATTTGAGGTTAAAAAGGTGAGTTTGTTGAATCCACATCCATGAAGGCGTGCCAAGGACTCTGTCGGTTGTAAGATAAACTTTAAAATGCTGCTGTTACAAGACCAGGTATGGACAGAAGCTATTACAGAAGTCTCTGGAAATTAAATGTGAATATATAGCACAGCTCCTGCCAGCATTGGATTTATTTCTGTCAGCACTCAGGAGAATCCCTATCAAGTGGAAGAGTGCTTCACGGGGTAAGGCCTTGGGCCTTTACTCAGGTGCAAGGTGATTAATTTGGGGAGTGTGACTGACCTGTGGAAACATTTCCATGCTTCACATTATGTGTGCACTCAACTTTTTTTGTGGATTCACCAAGGTTTTTTTGCCTATCATATCCCCATTCTTAAAGTGATGGGGAAATCTGTTTCCTAGAACAAGAGCTTGGGATCAAAACTATATCTTTCTTTTAAGAGTGGTTGGTTTGTTGGTTTTCTGGTTTTGGTTTGGTTTGGTTTTGTGTGTGGCCAGTATTTTTCTAACTTAGCATTCTCTCTTTTTCTTACAGAGCAGCAGCAGTTGGCCTAGAAAAGCAAGCAGCCTGCGTGCCAGCCACAGCCGCTTACCATGGCTGACACGGCGAGCCTTGGAACACAGTGACCTCCGTAGAGGCACAAACCTGGTTGGACCTGCAGGGATATAGCAAATGAAGGTGAGCATCCTCTTCCCAGCCGATAATATCTGAAAAATTCCTTCCCAGCCATTCTTGGACGCTGGGGAGGTTTCTAGCAGCAGGTAGATGTCACATGAAAGGAGAGGTTCATCATCTCTGTAAGCCCAGGTAGGGATCTGTGTGGCTACTCAGGGTTTCACATGTCTTCACCTGGAGCTTGCAGGTGTTTGTGTGTGTAGCTGCACACGGTGTGTGCTTGGCAATCCGTGTTCAGCACCTGACAGAAATCTCCTAGCAAGTCTTCAGAAGCTGCTTGGATATGAAGAAGTGGTCGGTAGGAGGACCAAGGTTTTTAGCCTAGCAGTATAAAAGGTCATTTTTTGTTTCAAAAGGAAGGGGCTGGGTGGGGTTACTATTAATCGGATCAGTTGGTTGGAAATAGGATTGGGCTCCAAATCTGGACTTCCCGAGGTGTTTTGTAATCACAGCGTCTGGACTCAGCTCAGCTCCGAGAAAGACATTAAAATAAATTGACAGACATTTGCAAGAGTACTGCACGCGGCATTTCCAAAACTAAGCTTAGGGAGCTAAATGGCAGCCACATTTTCTTAAACATTAACATGTTAACAGTAATTGTTAAAATGTGATTTTCTCTGGGGGAAAGTATTATATTCTTTACCTCATGACAGCAATAGAAGCCAGTATCCATTTCCATCTACCCCAAGTGGAAATGGATAATACCTTTCCCTGACGGGCCTAGCGGGAAGGACGTACTGTGTTCATGGGTGTTTGGTAATTGAACAATTACTTCTTTGTATTTTAATGATGTCGGTTTACACATTTGCTAGCATTTCTTTTTAAATGTCATCCTGCAGTGCTGTTATTTCTCCACTGCTGTTTTTCTAGCATTGTTCAATAATGAATCATGAAAATTAACTTTATATGTATGTAATGCTTTATATATATACATATGTATTTATATAAAAATCTGGGTGGTGGCAGGGAGAGACTTACTCTGTCTGCCTCATCTTTTGTTTTGATCTAGTTGCTATAGAAATACGAAGATCGATTTTGACAGAATAAAATACTACAAATTACATTGTCGGATTACCTCATTACAGAGGGCTGGCACTTCGGATTGCAACATTACTGAAACGAAAAGCGTGAACGCTGCAGGAATTTCTGCTCTATGGAAAAATGTTATTTTTGGATTCTTCAGGAAGGCGTGCATATAAAACCACCGGTTCCCTGGTGAGTGACTAGTTCTTGAGACCAGAGAACTTTCGTCTTAATTTTTGGTTGAGGTAGGTGATGTCATAGTTGGACATACATTTACATTAAGCTGCAACTGGCATCTCGGTGACAAAGACCTTCACGTTTTTCTATTAAACACTTAGGCAACGACTTTCTTACAGCTAGACTGATGAAATGAGTCTTGCTCCTTCCTTTTTTTGGGTCATCTACTATCTGTGTGTCTTTGTATTGATATTACTAACACGGTTTTAGTAATTTGCCGTCCCTGACTGAATATACCTGAAAGTCTCAAAGCTGGCCAATGTTAGGAACAACTGCACTTGAGTTTATTAGCAGCAAGGAGCATGCTTTTAGAACGGCAGATTTGGGATGTAATCTTGCTTGCAATGGGAGGTATCGGTGTCTTGTCTGCGCTGCACGGAGATGACCGTGAAATCTCAGGTTTCTGTGGTTTCCCTTTCCATGCTGATGTAACTTACACATGTTCACGTGCGGATACGGGACTTGTTTGAAGAAGTTTTGCAGTTCGAATCAGGGAAGTGTCTTTGTGCTCTAACTGCTGGTCGCACTTTGTAGCCCTGTTAGTAAAAGACACCTTTAGTGCCAGTTGTTATTTAGGAACGTCAGTATTCCTTGTACACAGAGAGACAATCTGTGTGACTTGGCAAATGGTTTAATCGTTCTGTTTTTCTTCTCATCAAGAATATTACTCTTGCTGTATCTAATCTAGAGTTGTAAATTGCAGCAGAGGTACAAATCCAAAACAAACATTTTGAAGAATTTGAATGGAGTAGAGCCCCAATTTCCATTTCAGTGCTCTCCCTGTTGTCCGATTTGTTAAACTCAAGGGGTCCCATGTGCGAGTAGCATGACTGCCAGAAGTGCTCTCCAGCCATCTGCTTTTTTGGTAAGTCTTTGATTATTTCTTTGTCCATTTTTCTGTCCAAAATTAGAACTGGCAACTCAATTGGTTGGTTAATATTGTATTTTTTATAATTTAACATTTCCAGCTTATGGCTAGGAAATGCCAGCAAGGTAATAAAAAGCACACGAAATAAACTTTCCTACTGAAGTTTGACTGTGCTGTGGCGGAGCTTTGCACCATTTTGTTGCAGCCATTGAACAGCAAAAGGTTTTGTGTTTGTGGGTAACGCCAGGCTGGCAGAAGCAGACAGAGCAGGCTGCATTACCTTGATGAGCTGTCTTGAAAATGTCGTGAAGAACTGCCAGGCACTGATAGAGGCATTTGCAGTAGAGGTGAACGTAGAAGTTAGCGCTGCATTTAAGTCGCAGCCAAACCACGCAGTAGCAGAACAAAAGTTACCAAGCTGGGGGGCTTCAGCAGCTTCCCGAGACAGAGGTCTCTCAACTGGTAGCTGAAAGAAACTGGTTGTTGAGGTAGGTCTGCTAGGGAGGCTGCATGCGCTGTGGCTCTCCAGAAGCTGGTTCAGAACCCAGGGGGAGAGGCTGTGATCTGTAACTGCGTGGTGCACGTTGCCACATTGCCTCAATGGAAGCTTCGCCAGGGTCCTGTGTTACTGCTCCTCCTCGTCCAGGTTATCAGAAGGAGCCACCGAGTCTTTCTGAGGCTGTGGTTCATCTGGGCTCACATTTTGAAACGCGCCGTGTTCAGAGGCTGCTGCTGGCCCCCTAACACAACCCCTCGGTCCATCCTCATCATTTCTCTTACTGTGCAGGCAAAGGGAAACTATTTCTTCCAGATCACAAAAGGCTCTGGAAAATTAATTCCCTTTCTGCTTCGAGAATCTCCCCCTGCTTCTGTAGGAGACAACAGGCTTCGTGGCAGCGTTATACAGAGAATCAAACGCTCACAAACCCGCGGTGCTTTCAGCGATGCTGCCGCGAGCGGGCTGTTGTGGCCGTGGGGGATGTGGCCGGCCTCTCCTGATTTGCAGGCTGCTAACGGCGCGCGGTGCTCCGAGCTGTCAGGACGGAGAAAAGGCAGGCACCGGTTCCAAATATACAAATGCTCAACACATAAAAAAAAATATTTTTGTTTTAAATTCTAATAAAGGTGGGGAGGGAGAGGAAAGGGGAATAATTTAGCAAGTGGGGATGTGGAGGGAGCCAGCCAGGCTGAGTTTGCTAATATCTGAACTAGGCTGCTGAAAAATGTCTTAAATCTGTCGGAAGGGCCTGAAAGCTCGACTCTGCCCACTTTCAGTTAGTGGTGACAGGATCTGGCCCTCCGTTACTTTTTTATGTGGTGTTATAAATTACTTTCCCACGTTTCCAAAGACATTAACGAATCTTTTCAAGGCATGTTGTGAAAATCACTGTACGTGTTACTGAAACTACTTACCCATATGTACAGCAGGCTACTACACTCCGTGGGCTTTTTCCCTTTGTTTTGCTTTCCCAAAAAAACGGGCAAACTAAAAACCTTTCCTCCCCTCCCCACTCTGATTTTCTCCAGGTAAAATGGTGGCAGATGCACGCAGCTCAGTGTCGTGTAACGCGCTGCTTGCTGGAAGAACAAATACAGCTCCCTGCCCTTTCGGTGTAAACTTGGATTTGTTTTTTAGGTATTTGTAATTTCCTTTAGGCCGTTTATAAACAGGTCAGAAATACCATTTCATGCCGCCTGACTCTATGAATAATCGGAGTTCTTTATATGGGTTCTGTAGGATCTGTGGGGTTGGGAGAAGCTGTGTGGTAAACAAACATCTCCAAACCCTTCCTGCCGCAAAAATACTTGCTGTATTGTTTTGGTGTTCCTCGGAGTGTTCTGCCTTCACTTGGAGCGTTGCAGTCAGGGACCTAACTGCTAATTGGGTTTTCCAGGAAGAGTATTTTATTTTACTCCTTTAGGGCACAAAAAGGAGTCGTTTTTGCAACATTTGTATTCCATTAAAAAATTAAAACCGGCACTGGCAAACTGTGAGAACCGAGGCTTTGATGGGCGAGCCAGAAGGCTGCTGGCTGCTTCGCCCGCCTGCCGCAGTGACACAGCTGAGCCCGGACCTGGAGAGCTCCAGAGGTCCCTTTACACCTCAGTTACTCCCTTACACCACGGAACTGGAGGGCTCCCCTGGCTGTCCGAGTGCACGCCCCTGCTGCTTCCCGCGGGCTCTCCTGGCGCAGGTACCCAGGGCAGGCGGATGCGATGCGCTGCACCTGCGGCAGGGCATCGGGGGGGGGGAACACAAGGTGAGGATTTCTGGAGGGGCTGGAGGTCGAGGGTTGCGAACGATGGGCTGGTGAGTGTAAAAACTGCGTGGGCAGGACTGGCTGGTGGGGAGTGGTGATGGAGCAGAGGAGGGGGAGGAGGATGTGGGACAGCTTTTGGCAGCGTTGAGCAGCTAGACCAGCCTGGCTGCGGTACTGCTCTGCGTGCCCCACAGGCTGTCCCAGGGACAATTCACATCTCTCTTTGTTCCAGCGCAGGCAGGGATGCAGCAGTCCTTTTTCAGGCTGTGGCCTCCTTGATTTCCTTTACCAGTTTTACCCCGATGTGACCATACCGTACCCGAGGTGGTCGGCACGCCAACAGAAGGTGTGAGCTTAGATTCAGCCGGGCCAGGGAAGCAGGCAGCCGCGCGGGGTGCGCTGTGCGGTTTCGGTGGCGGAGCTGGTGTCAGGAGTTTGTGGCTGCTCATTTCCATCCCGGGGAACGCTGCAATTTGCTGCTTCCTCTGGCTGCAGCTTCTCCCCTCCCTCTCATCAGCACGGGTGCTCAGATTTCCCTGGGAGCTGGTGAACGTCCTTCCCCCTGGTTAGTGTTCAACCGATTTCGTGAGCTGACTCAGTTCACTGCAGGGTCAGGCCAGCAGCCAGCCAGCAGCGCCCGGCCCAGGGCTGAGCCCATGGCAGAGGTGGCACCCAGCAGGCGGTTCAGAGCCCCCACTTGGCGTGCCAAGCAGATCCCTGGGTTAGCTCTGCTAAAAGTTACCCCCGGTGTCTTTTAGGTAGTTGTTTGCAGCTGGGATTGTTCCGTGGACCTTGTTTGCAGCCTGCTCCTTTAGGTCCTCGCGGGGACGTGAAGTCACTGTGAAAAGGCAGCAGAGGGCTGGGGACTGCTGAAAGCAGCGTGTCCTGGCTCTGCCTCTGTGGTGATCTGTTCTGCCCCTGCATCTGCTGGTGGCAATACTGCTTCTTTCGAGACTGTAGGCACACAAGAGAGGACTTTTCTAAAGCGCTACCTGTATGCTTAGCCACCCTTCAAGGGCTAAAAGTGAAAAACCACCCGTGGCATCAACAAGATGAAAATTTCATCAGTGCTAGTCCTGGCTGAAAACAGCCCGTAAGGTCCTGGCTGTCTGAGATGAGTGACTCGTATAACCTGAGGTGGCGCAGGAACCGAGGGGGACGCATGGGTGGGGACAAAGGGCGAGTGGAGCAATGATGAAAACCGTGAAGTTCAGCGTGGGGCCGCAGACCTTGGGAGGATTTCTGCATGCAAGTTCCAGACCTGTAGCCCAGGCCGTGAATTACTTTGCATTTTGCTGAGCAGTTGCTCACGTGAGCGCTCTCGTTAATTCCAGTGGGCTCGCTCCTGAGAGCATCCCCTTACCAACAGGAGCTAATTGCTCGCAGCGCGCTCCTTACTGCGCACACATTGCGTGTTCCCTGTCGCTTTCAGGGTGGTAGCTTTCTGGAGCTTTGCAAAATCCCACCTTCTGCTCTAAGGAAGAAATAGAGCTAAAGAACTTACTTTTTTCACTGACAGAATAGTATCACTTAAGGGCTGTAATACTGTTGCTCATAGCTTGGTTTTTGAATTCTGGCTTCGCCTGTTGTTAGTTGTTAGATCTAAGGCAGACGGTTGGCTGTTCCCACTCTTACGCCTCAAGCTTACCGCGTTCGGATGTAAACCACTGCCAAATCCCCACCTTAGAAAAGCTGCAGTTAGCACTTGGATATCAATAGGTAAAAGCACTTCGGGCTCCAAGCAGGACGAGGGCTGTAGAAAAAAAAAAAAAGCAAAAAATCATTGATAAACTTATGTCTGTGAGCACTAACAAACTTTGTCATGCCCTCCACAAGATAAATGCACTGGGTTAAAGGTTTAAAATGTGCAGTTAATAGCTGACTGAGAGCAAGGGAAGATGGTGGTGTCTGGGACTTGAACGTTTTATTGCCTGTGTTTGCTGTGGGCCCAGAAGCAGTGGCTGACTGAACCCAATGTTTTCAGTTATGGATAATGCCGGGTATCTCCTTGGACACAAAGGTGGAAACTTCCTGAATACCACTGCAGCAGATGACTGCCTTATGGCAGAACCTCAGTGTAGGTTGGTGTCACCAGAGAAGTTATTTCTAAGAGAAAACGGGTCAGGAGCACGGCGGTGAACTGGCTTTTAGTGCTTTGTCCTCTCTAAATGGAAAATTCCGGCAGCCACTTCTCTGCTCTTTTATGTTCTGACTGGTGATAACCTTTTCATGAACTGTCCGGGGTCTTATGCTTTCACCTGTTAAAATAAATGACATTTATTAAAAAAACAATAACAATAACACCAAACCCACGTTGGTTTAGGGCATAAATCTCCCACTTCAATTGCATGAGCCTGTCAGTGGATTTCTGACACCAAGTTATGTTATTTAATGAGTGCTATTAGGTAGTTCTGTCACTTAATAGGATTGAGGGTTGGAAATGCCATGTAATATCACTTCACTGGAGAAAAAATCAACAAACAGCCCTCACTGAAAACCTCACGTCCCCTTTGATGTCGGTAAGACCTGCTGTCACTTCAGAAGGGACCCCGCCGGGGCTGTTTGCACAGGGCTACAGCTGCCATTCTAGGAGGAGAGGCAGCAGTTATTCTTGGCAATCTGACACTAGGGGCACCCAACAAAACAATTCTCCCACCATCTGACCGAGAGTGAAGAAATGTAGAATAGTTATGGCAGAAGTTGTAGTTACGTCCGTAAAACATCATCGAGTTCAAGGAGAGAGAAACGTAGGCTCTGCACATGGAAAAACCCTAACAGCCGTTATTGTCACGTGTTTTCACTTATCCTGAGGCATCGCCTGAAATCCCTGCTTAGTGCAGGGCTACTCTGTGTGCTGTAGGTTTGGTGAGATTCAGGTTTTGTCTGGAAGAACCGCTGGTGCTCGCACAGGCGTCCGTCTGGTTGCCCTCTGTGGGGGCTGCGTCTCTGCCGGCTGCGGCGTTAATGCCTTGGGGAGGCAAATGGCACGGCCTGGAGACAGGAGGATGGGGCTGCGAGCACAAGTGCTGCTGCAGGTAGTGCTTCGTGGGCTCATGCCACTGGGTGGCTTAACCCCCTGCTCTGAGCTTAATCTCTGGGTGATTTCCCTGTGAGGAAATCTCTTTGTGGCTGAGGAAATTCCCCACCTCGCTGGGGAAGCACAAGACTTAGTGGGCAACACGGGAAGGGGAAGTAGATCCTGCTCGCCGTCCTTGCTGAGCAGCACACCAGGTAGCCTGGGGGTGAGCATGGCTGGTGGGACTGCGATCTGTTCCGATCCACAAAGTCCCATTCCCACCTTCCTGCAGGTGTCCAGAGCAAAGGAGCTAATTCCCCTCTGCAGCAGCTGAGCAACTGAAGTGGGGTTAAAACCAGAGCAGTCGGCTCCCCTGGGAACACACAGCGCACGAAGGTGTCTTGCCATTCCCATTAGATTCACTTCCCAGCGATGAAAGATGAAAAGATGAAAAATGCTGAGTAAGTGGTGAAAAATGTATAATAAAACATCACACAGAGGCAGCAAAACCTTTTAACAACATCGCTGTCACCAGCTAGCTAGGTAGATTGTATGTGAGCACATCCTAAGTGCTGTGCATGTGCAGCTAAAGGAAAGGAAAGTTCCAGAACTGAAATACAGCTCCCCTGAAGCCCCTGGCAGAAGTCGCTCTCACTTCAGAGCGGTCAGGATTTCATCACAAATCCCACCGAGGCTTTTTCAGGCTAGATAGGCCATGCACGGTGGGAACACATAACTCATCTCAGATGTGTTCGGTTATTATAAAGGGATCTGGCAGCTTGGTAGGAGGCGTTCTTCAACCCTAACACACTTAGGAGGTTAAGGTACACGTAACTTTTTCCTGTAACAAATCCGATTTGTCATTACTTGAATAAGTGCTGATAGAGACCGGGGAAGAAGTTAAATCCTCTACATGACTGCATGAAATAATATCAATGCAAATGCTTCAAAAGTGAATTAGGGAATTAGGCTGCAATATCCTTGCTTCATCTGTGACAACCGTTTTCCAAAGCCTGGGGCAGGTCTTGGTAATAAACCTGGATCTAGGGCCTGGGGGCTGTTCCAGGACTGGACTTCTTCCCTTTCCTTTTGGATGCTTCAGTTCTGCAGAACTTCAGGTGTGTTTTTTATCCACGTCTGGCTGTGAATTAGTATGGGTGCAATTCCCGGGGTTACCAAGTGCGTTTTGTGACTTGAAAAGAAAGTGGGCAATGCAAAACATGGCTTTGGCTCTGTCGAGGTATTGAGAAGCGTGTGCTTTATTGCGGTCGAAGCCATTCGAGCTGCATTACAAGTGTCCTTTGGGTCAAAATGATCTATGCACTTAAAGAGGGAGAGCGAAGTCCCAGGGTTTGAATCCTTGGCGTAAAGAAGGTTCCTTAAGTGCAGATCTTTTTTTGACAGTGGGATGGAAATAGAATGGGCCCACCTAAGCTCAGGGAAGCCCCGCTGGGACAGGTCATTTTGGAATAAATCAAACATGACTTAAGCCAACTTCTTCTCTTTGGAAAGCCGTACAGGGCCCTGGCTTAAAACAGACCTCTTTTGGGGAATTTTCACTGGAAGGCAGTCTACTGATGGCTAATGTCACTATGCAATTGTTGCAGCATTGTGCACAGGTATCTCCACCGGGGGGGTATCCAGGTTAAACATACACCTATTCTCTTGGATGTATTTAATTGATTTTTGCATTGATGGGCTCCTGGAATCTTGAGGATCTTTCCCATGGTTTAGGTTCTTAGGCAGAGAGCAAGATGCAGGAATAAGAAGCGGCTGTTGGTTTGCAGTTTTCTCTTGGAAGACGTCTGCCCAGCTGGACTGACAGAGGTACTGCATCATCAAATCACCTAGCACAAAGGCTGCTGCTTCCGTAGGCAGTGGCCATTCATATTTTGACACTTGTTTTGGTTCTTTCACGTGAGCAACACCCAGTGTGCCCAGTACAACAAAACCACCGCCGTGCTGGACCTCAGCCTGACCTTGATCACCTGGATGAAACCGCACTTCATAAGATTTCAGTTACGAAATACATTTAAATAATGAGCTGAGGACTAAGTGTCCTTTGGCAAATGTCATCCCTGTACATCAGAGACTTCAAACGGGATCTCCGGGTGTGCACAGCGTGTGTGGATGGCTGTGTAGGGCAGGTCTCACCTCCTGGGCAGGGACTGTCTGTGTGGGAAGGGCACGAGGGGGAGCCGTCCGGCAGCGAGTGGCAGCGTCACCAAACCCTGCCTGTGTGTGAACACTGACAAGGATTTAGACCTTACCTACTTCTGAAGACCACGTGATGAGATTTGGATGGGATTTTCAAAAGTGTGGCACGAGCTGATGTAGCAGACAGGACCAACAGGAACTTGGGAAAGAGGAATAGAGACATACTCTGGTTCTTCAGTGAACGAACAGAAGCTGTAGAACCACGCGCTCCTGAACTCTGACAATTATTTTCTTTTGAATCCCTGACTCCCTTGTCTTCAGCCATTTCTCTTGGGCAGTCTTCTATTTCTTACAAATACACATTGCTTTGAAAAAGGAGTAAAATGCTCCGAGTATAAAATACTCTGCTCCCTCTCTCCCACGGGTACCTCAGTGAAAAGGCAGCGATCCCGTGTTGCAAGGAGCAGAACAGGAGGCACACCGTGCAGAAGGAGCACCGAGCAGAAGGAGCACACCGTGTCTGCAGGCTGCGGACCGGCGGATGGCCAGCATTGGAGGGGACCATGCTCTGCCTACGGAGATGCCTTCAAACACTGTCTGCAGCTACAGCTTTAGGAGATATTTATCAGCTGTCGTGGCACTGGGGTAATTTCACAAGCAGCGGAGGAGACCCGGGGTGTGGTGGTGTGTTGAGTAGGAATTCACAAAAGTCTGGGAGGAAGTTCTTACATGGACACGTCATCCTGGAGTGAGTGTCTGCCATCAGCAAACGGGAAATCCCATCCCGCTCTCTTCTTGCCCCAGCTCTTTCCTGCTGGCACCTCCCTTGCTCGAGCGTTGCTCTTCATGGCAATGACCTGGATCCCAGAAGGCATCCAGCTAAAAACTAGCCAGGTTAAAAAATAAAACAGAATCACAAGCTTGGAGTTAGGCCACGCTGAAGTGCCTCTGCAGCTTGCAGCTTGCAAGAGTAAAAGTCAGAACAAGGCTCTTAAAATTTGCCCATAAAGATCTAGGAGGGAGCCGTGCTAAGGAACGAATCATGGGAAGTTCAAAAGCCGACTTCTTTCCCCAAAAGAATCTGCTCCCCGAGCCGGTGGCTTTGCCAGCACCGTCTGAAGGGAGCAGCCGCTCACCGGCGCAGTTTCCTCTATGTGGGAGCTGCTCTCTGCTGCAGTGCATTAGCATTTTTTTCCATGGGCACAGGCTAGGAGAGACAGGTTTCTTCACATTCTCCCCTATCTGCCTGAGAACAGCCTTCAGGAAGAACGCTGAGACACCACAGACTTCATATGTAACAGCTTTGGTGTGGGAACCGTGATCAACTGCTCTGTAAGGTTTTGGCTGGCTTCCCAGTCTGCTGGTGTTTGAGTTCTTGGGATGTCCTTGCACAGGAGTTGGAGGCGATTTATAGCTCGTGTGTTGGGAAACAGCACTCGTGTCAATCGTTTTTCCCAGATAAGTGGCAAATGTGGAGTCTTCCGGGACTTTTGGGGAAAAGACTTCAGATTTTTGTTTTCTTTTGAAGAAACGAGGCAGCGCTCCCAGTCCTTCTATCCAAAGTAGGAAGCATTTGTGTTTCGGAAGGCTTTTGTTTCTGACAATCTGCATAAGAGAAACAAAAGAATTAGCCCGAACCCCCACCTCCTCCCAGACACCGCTGCCTGAGCGCATTTTCGGGCTGCTTCTGCTCTTCAAAGATTTACGGCTGAGCTTTTCAGCTGTGCCGTGAGGCCGAGGGGCTGGCTACCAAAAACACCGCGCCGCTCCCAGGTGCCGAATGCGGCCTCGGTGCCTGGTGGCGAGGACCCTGAGCCGAGGAGAGTGCTGGTGAGTGGAGGCGTTAGCGTGAGGCTCCTGGGCCCCTTCCAGGCAGCCTGCGTGATATTTCCTCTGGAGCTGCAGTCGGATTAGATATTCATCTTCTCTTCCTGTTCCAAGCCGTTGTTTAGTGTTGATGTGTCCTCTCACACGATCGCCAAGTTCCAGCACAGTGGTGGTGAAGCCAGTCCTGCGTCGGTGCTGGGATTTCTAAACTTCGTTAAGGGGAAGTTTAACCCTTGCTCTCCACTGGAGGTAGTGGCACGGATGCCCCTAAATCTCTGTAACCGCTTTGCAAATCCCCGTGCCACAAGAAGCTGAAACCCAGGCTCAGGCGTGCCTGGAGGCGGGCGTACACGCACCAGGCCCCGGCTTCCTTCGGGCACTGGCAGCAGAACAAGCGCGATGATCTCCTGTGCTACGGAAAGGGACCTGAGCCTGCCTCAGTTCCCGGGGATCCTCGCAGTCAGGAGCTTTCCCTTCTAGAAAGGGCCATGCCCATCAGCTCCGGGCTGACCCTCACACCTCAGTAGCTGTTCCAGCTCTTGGTTTGTCTCCCCTTTGGACGTGGCTGGAGCAGAACGGCACAGCGCTGGACTAGAGGAGGGCTGCAGAGGAATTTCAGCGCGGTGGTATTTGAAGATAAAGCGAGCAAAAGAAACGCCAAGGGCTGCCTGTGCCCCGCCAGACAGGGGTCTGGCTGGCTGAAAGGAGCCAAAGGCACGCGCAGACTTGCTGCTTTTGCAATGCACGTAATTTCTCAGCTTTCAGGGATTTCCAGTGCTATGGCAAATGTTCTACACACTTAGCAAATTCTGGATATGGCAAATAAGTAACTTGTGATTTAAATGAATCAAAATTAATTGAAGGCATATTTCCCCAAACTGATCAGAGATTCTTGAGAAGTCTCATTATATCAGTCAGACTGCGCCGCCGCAAGCCAAATATCCTTTATCCTAAATACAGCTAGGAAGAGGTTAAGCATGTGACACAGCTCTTGTTATTCAGAAACTTTTGTTTCTTGCAGACTTTGTGAACTGCTCTGACTGCCGCTGTGGAGTTCAGCACAGCTTTGTGTCCATCTGAGCAGGTTAGGGAGACGTTTGGGAGGGGCTAAGAAAGGCAAAAGCTAAGTATCGTGTTAACTAAAACTAATGTTAAATGTTATGCATAAATATTTAGCTTGTATGTTTTCAATAGGTCATCACTTACATGACTGGGTTCAAATGATTGAAAAAAACCCTAGGGCTTATGAGATGGGATTGGTATTCCTCTGAACATGTGAGTGGCAAAATTTATCATAAATGGCTGTTGTTATCTAAAAGGACCAAGCTCCTTTTGCTGTTTTGTGGTTGGGTTGTATTTTTTTGGTTTTTGTTTTTAATCCTTGTAGATACAATATATACATACACTGTGGTTGGTTATCGAGGAGATTTCATTTACTTGTGTTTGCCTGCTTCGTGCAAACTCATTCCTTACAAGTAAAGTCCTTTGTTGCCACAAAAAAACACTGGTGAAATATATATATATATATTTTGAAATAAACTCTCATATTTGTATGAAATGCTTCTCGTAGGGAAAACAAAATAAAGAGCCCAGAGGCACTGGCATGCAGAATTTTGCAGTTTCTTACACGGTAGCACAGGGAACCATATCCATACAACCACAAATGAGGAACCTGATGCATTTTAAAAATCCAGTGATGGGACCGATGGCTCGGTGACTTACCAAAACGTTTAAAACTCCATGTCTGATAGTGTGAGGGTGAATAACTAATAAGCTTTGAAATGTATTTCCTCTGGAACAATGTGCTCTGGTCCTTTCAAGTTCAAGCCTTTGATTCATTGAAAGGGCTCTGCTGACTTCTAAGGAGGGGAGTTAGGAGTGAAACTGGAGTGCAAGTGTTGACCTTGGTGAAGGACCTGTATCTACAAAAGCTTGTTGCAATCAAAAAGCTAAAGCAAGCCCACAAAGCCCTTCCCCCAAATCCCCAGCCCTCTGCACAGAAGAAACATCAGCCTTAGCTGTGCTTTTCATCATGACATCCCCAAGTGGGACCGTGGCCCCGTTACTGTTGCTTGGGAAGCAATAATATGGACAAGTTCTGTAGGAAAACGATAAACATTTAAAACAAAAACCTGTGCTGATTGATGCACCTCAGGTGTCAGCGTGCGAAGTGCTCGTGTGGGTAATGCTGCTTTACTCCTTTTGTTTTCAGCCTCAGAAGGACAAGACTTCGGCTTGTTTCTGCATGACTGTGTAATGAAATGATCATGGAGAAGTGTATCTGAGTGACGACTTTCACACCAAAATCAGATCCAAGGTCATTTTCTTTGCTGGCAGGTCTGTGATTTGGGGCCAGCCTTGAGGAAATTCTGTCTTCTCCATGTGAGCTTAAATCAAAAAAGGAAGCATTTAATCAGGAGACAGGCACATTTTTCCACTGAAGCAAATTAAAGCAGCTTCAAGCTGCAGCCGCGTACTACACACCACCTCAGAAGGGCTCAGTGCTCACAGACTTACAGAAACTCTGAGTCTGGAAAGATCTCTGGGCCTTGAGTTGAACCATCTGTTCAGAGCTAACTCCTGAGCTGGGTGGAAATCAGGCACGGTGTTACCAGGTGGGTTTTGAAATTGCAGATCTGGAGATGTGATAATGTCCTCGATCCATGTTCCAGTGCAGAACCACTGTCACTGCAAGGAACTTTTTCCTTATGTCCTGGCAGGATTTCCCATGCCTGTCGCCTCCTGTCCTTTCGCTGAGCACCTCTGAGAACAGCCCGGCTTCATCACCTCTGTCAAGCATCAGGCAGGTGAGGAGGGCACGTGTGATGCCAGCTCATCCTCTCTTCTTCTGGGATTGATGTTTGAGGGTGCTTTTCATCTGCACATTGCAGTGCTTCCAAAAATGCCTTTCAGAAGGAAATCGCTTCTGTTTCAGGGCCTTTCCGGGCTACTGTCACTTGTATATGAGCTGTGCCTAGCTTGAGGATCTGGCATTAATTCAGCAGCCGCCTCAAAATCCTTGAATCACTCAGGAGAATTTAAAAAATGCATTAAAAAAAAAAAACGCTTGAGCCTGTGGCTGGTAGCGTAAGTGATTCCTCCTATCCTTAACCGTCCTTCTTCCTCAAAGCCAGAATAAATGCTGAAGTTTTAGCACTGTTTGGGAAATGTACCCCTAACACAGCACCTAGATTCTGGCAGTAAATAAGCATCGTTGCAGTTCGTATCCCTTTGGTGACCGTGAAGCAGGTATTCGGACTCAGATGGCAGTACCTGCGGGATGAGGAGCACGTGAGGGGGATTTGGTGACTGGTGCCTGAGGTCACAGGTTCCTTCCCCTGCTTGGCCTCTGCCTCCGATGCAGTGAGCTGGTGAGGAGGATCCACACACAACATAGTGCTCACTCTGTTCGGGAGCCTCGCGTGCTACGCACTGCTAAATTTACAGAGAAGAAAGCTGCGGCGTGCCAGAATTACATAAATTCCGCTGGTTTCCTATAGACTGAACCTCATATTCACTAGGTGTGATTACCTCATGCTCACCTCTGCACCTGGGGAGTATACAAGGCCAACAAACAGACAGGCCGAGCCAGAAAAAGGCTTCCTGGTTCCTGAAATCGCTCTGCTTATGCAGTGAAACGCTGAATGGCGCACGGGGTCAGGGTGGGGGCACGCGTGGTGATCTGGAGGCCTGGCCCTGTTCATTGTGCAGTTCGGCCTCGGGCTCCGGGCGCTCAGGGCCTCACCCCGATGGGGTCTGGCTGCTGCAAGGAACCAAGGAGCGATGCGCAGCGTGGTTCTGCCTGAAGTGCTGAGAGTGGTTGCGTGGGTCCCAGCTTCTCCAGGACAAACTGACGCAGCAGAAAGCTCCCGTTTTGCTGACGTAACTGGTAGGCTTCGCTCTGGTGGTGCACCGGCTTGTTTCCTGCTTACATCTCCACGGGCACGCGGGGAGCCCTGTTTGCAGGGGGAGATGAGACGTGAGGCTTTCTTCGCCAAAAGGCAGCAGGTGCAGGTAGAGAATAATGAGCAGTCAGGGAAACTCTCAGTTAAAAGAAGTGCCTTTCCAGCCCAAACAGGGGTTTTCATAGGCAATTTTTGATTGCGTTACAATACGTTTTTGCAAATGAAAGCTTGATAGATTATCCTTTTAAAATCAAAATATGTTTTTGAGAAAAGCAAGACCCCTTTTACCTCCCGTTGCATAGAACTTGCTGTCTCCCTCAGCTGTCCGGAGAGCTCGCGGGCAGGAGTGACTTCTCTTGACATGGAACAGAAAGCTGATCTGTAATGAAGACCACTGCCTTTTCATTTTTATCTGCTCCATTTTTGCAAGGTATTTTCAGCTGAGCAACGTTAGAGGCAGCAGGAAATGAGGTCAGGCTACAAGATGTGCTGTCTTTAGGGGAAGTGCTGCTGGGGTACCTCTGAAAGCAACAAAATACCCTTTGTGTGCCCCTAGGGCCCTAAATGAGGTGCCCCGTGTCTCCAGAGCCTCGCACCTTGCTCAGCCTCTCTCTGCTGGTGACTGCAGGATGCACGGTCCCATCACGCTCATGACACCGATTCTCTAATTTCTGCGTTTTCGGAAGCTGCTTTCCCAAGGAAAAGTTGTTTCTCATGGTCTCATTTGCTTGTCTGCGTATCTGTCTCCCCCCCTCGCCATGTGGATCCCCCTCGCCGAAGGGAGTTCAACTCCGCAAGGTCGGTGACACAAAGAGCACTGTGACCACTGAGGGAGGCGCCTTCAGTGCTTTGGCTCTGACCCGGCCTCACACCTTGCTAGACACCCGAGGAGCCAGTGTAATGTCTGCCCCACAGGCTGTGTCATAAAGCAAAACCCATCCAAGTCTGCTTAATTCCAGCGTTCATGATCTGCTGCTTTTACTTTCACCCGTCTGCCTTCCAGGTTATTGCTCCCGAACATTTCTGCCGCGCCCTCCTTCTCTCTACTCTTTTCAGTCCTTCCTGGAAATGTATCTAAGTCATTAATTAAATCGCTTAATGGGAGCATCAAGATAGTTACAGGATGTAACGAGCGATCCTATTACTGTGACCGTTGTCCTGCCTTCTCCGGTCCCCACCCACCTCTTTCATTTTTGCTCCTGCGGCCTGTTGTATCATGTCTCCGCGGAAGATTACCATTTCAAGGCAAAGACTGTGCCATTGTTTGCTGAGAACCACCCAGGATAGCTAGGGGAGCTCAAGTAATAATAACTATTATTAATAGAGGGTGGAATTTGGCTGCCGTCTCCTTTTTGTGCGCAGGGCTTTACGCTGAGATACGTTGCTGTGCTGCAGCGTGTTCTTGCCCCTGGAAAACACTGAGCGTACGGACTTTGCCTCAACTTTTAACGTTCCTGAAAATATTTTTGAGTCAATGTAGCTTGAAAAGCGCATTTGAAGCGAACTCCTCCCATCCCTGGGGCATATTCACCCCAGGGATATGCCAGCAGGTCAACTCGAGCCAGCGTTTGGACGACGAGCAGCACTGGAAGCCCTGGCCCAGGAGCTCCCCGACGATCCCTCTCAGCGCGCCTCCTTCCTTGCTGACAAGCTGCTGGAAGACAAACGAGACGGGCTGAGACCGAGCAAGTCAAGCACCAGAGGCGCGCACTGTGCGTGTACGTACCACCGGTCCTCAGCCTCAAGTCTCACCTACCCTGGCAAGCAAGATTTTTTTACATAATTGACTTAATTAGCTCAATGGAACTAGGGATTGTGAAATAACCTGGATATACAAATTTCTTCCAGAAGGATGGTTCTGTACGCGCTAACTGGGTTAACAGCTTTTCTTTAGTCACCTGCCAAACGCTTGGCTTGGTTTTTATCGTGACTTGAAAAAGAAATGACATCATGAATGCAATAATAACAAATCATTTCTATGTATATCAGGGGATCTTCCGACTGGATCATTTTAATGATTGCCCTCCAGCTCACTTTTTCTTTCAGACATCATCTTCGTGTCTAGTAATAACTATTCATTCACTTCTTTCTCATTGTTTTGGTTCTCGGTAAGGGAAGCAAAGAGGGCAGAACCCTTCAGAAGCATTCACATCCAAATAAATCAATGATTGCATTACCTCTGAGCAGGTTCTTGCAGCTTTGTTTCGTGTTGATTGTTTTATTTATTTATTTATTTCTTCCGAGTTTCTGAGGTTTGGAATGCAAAGCATTCTTTTGCTGGTAGTATTGTTGGTACTATTTGTAATACCCAAACTGTTTTGTGCTTTCTATAGACAAGCAACATCCCTCACAGTTCATCCATCTCTTCATTAAAATACAAGGTTTGCAGCGTTGTCTGAAGTCAAATAAAATTTATTTGAGCTTGTACATCATTTGGGGAGAGTTTCCTATCAAGAGGGACCAGAACCAAATCTTTTGACCTCTTTTCTTGACTAAGCCTTTAAGTCACTGCCTGACTCTGGTAATTTAATTAACTTTTTAGCACTTGCCTGCAAAACAGGGATGATTATTTTCATCCTCACCCAGAATTGTTATGACGCTTAATTAAGGTATGCCTTTAAAGTACTTTCCTTAATACACTCCAGCAGATGAGTGCATTAATGTACATCACATGCGTTACATTTAAGTAGCTTTTTACCAAGAACATTATGTGGATGGATACTTTGAAAAAAAACCTTAGTGTGCGTCTCTGCTCATGATAGTGTTTTACGTCAACTCACTTCTTTGAGTCAGGAATTTAAATGCAGTAATTAATGTCTCCCTGAGCCTGAAAGCCAAGGTTCCAAGATTAACAATAACGTGCAGGTGATAATTAAGCTTGTTTTATATATCCTGGTTCTAGAAGCTGATAATGCAGACAATCCGAGCTGCCTGGTCATAGCTGATATTTAGGGAAGGGCAGCGAGGAAGCTCAGTTTTGAAAAGGATGATGTAGTCATGCAGGAATGCAGTCATCTGAAAAGTACCTCTGATAGATGGGGAAAAAATGCTTCATTCTTCCATAACTAGGTCTCTGCAATGGTTCCCTGTGATCAACATAACACATGTCAGAAACGGAGTTGACGTGGACTGAGACTTGGCAGGTCCCACAGGCAGAGCACCAGCCATCTAGTGATGCGAAGAGCTGGCGAGGTGCTCGGCTAGCAAGGCAGCCCACACTTAGGTGATAATTTATGGCTACCTGTAATCTCCTCGAAATAGAAACCATTCATATTCTCACCAGGGAAGCTAGAAGTGACCAGACAACGTGAGTTCAGCCAAACCCAAACTTCATCTAACTTCGCAAAAGGCAAAGGCTCTCTGGTACTGACATTAACAACGGTATGGGCTCTTAGAAAGTGCACGCTTTGGGGATTTATTTATTTTAATACCGTTTGCTTGTGGAATTTCAGAAACTGGCAGTTTATAAGACCTGAGACCGAGTATTAACTTTGGACTTTGATTCTGTTTATTTAAAGCATAAAAAAAGACTCAGCACCAGCCCAAGGCGGCCCAGCACCGTGCAGCGTTTGTGCCCTCCCAACGGGTGACTTGCTGATAATTCCAAACATGTGCGATACTGAAATTATTAGTCACTGATGCTATCGTGGTGCTGCGGCGTTTGTGCAGACATTCTCCTCGCCCCACCCTGTGGTTTGGCATCGCTCTGCCCTTCCCTGGCGTGCTCCTGCCTCCGCCCTGGGAGGTGAATGGCAAACGGCTGGGGCAGGGCAGGCCTGGCTGAGGCCTGGGCTGTGTGGCCGGGCCTCGATGCTCATCCCACTCCTCAGCACAGGGCCACGGCCAAAGGGGAAGGGGCTTGTGCAAGAGGCAGTGAATCTGGGGAAGGTGGTGTGCTGTGGGAACGGTCTGAGGCAGAGCAGGGGCTGATCCCAGTCCTTGTGATCCTGGAACTGTGCCACCTTGCGCGGATGAAGCCTTCCAGGAACAGGTGTGAGGCCTCCTGTGAGATCAGATCAGGTCGTGCAGTGAGCTTTTGTCAAGGAGAGAGTTCTCCATTCATGGGCCCTCTTGTCTCTCAGAGATTTAATATTTCCGTAGTTGGCACCATAAAGAATACAAATGCTATGGTGTGCCTGTAATCACACACTGGAGCTAATAGATACAACTCGAGAATCTCGGTTTAGATCTACCTTTTCCTTGGACCTGATTGATGTATATGCTGAGATCAAGGATTCCACATGAAATTTCCTTAATTCTGTGGGTGCTGATGTCTAATTCTGGTCTGAGCCATTCTCTGTTCTGCCTGTCTGTCTGTACGTGCTGCTTATCTTCACATGTATGCATAGTTGTGTGCTGCTTTTTATGAATGTTCTTCATTATCATCCCAGAGAAAGTGCAGTACTGCAAGGGGACAGGGATTATTTATTCTGTATACACAATAATGTAATACAGCCTTTAGGTATCACTGAAACTCAAATCATTAATTCCATTAAGTTTAACCAGTGAGGAAAACTTTACTTGGTCCACGGTTCTTTGTGTCTGATTGATTTCTCTTCTGTGGAGCAACAGGTTCCCCACAATCCTTCCCTTCTCTCTCTCTTTTAAGTTTTCTTTCTCTGTAACTGTTAAGCAGTTCCACGTGGAGATGTGAAAACTTCACAGGCAATAAACTTACATCCTGCAAATCTCCCTATTCAATATTAAAAACATCTAAAGGAGGGGAGGCACCGCTGAAATATTTTGGGTTATGCTTAGGAACGGACACAGGGATTGCATTTGTTCAACAAAATAATCTTTACGATTTTAGGAACGGCTCAATGAATGAATCTGAATCCAGTGAAAGGATGGAAATTGCCTGCTACAGATAGTGCAATCAAACAACTTCTGTAAAACTGTTAGTAAAGTTCAGGTCATGTAAAAATACCTTAAAAGCTGTAGGGATGGTGGCACCTGCCACTGCCTTTTGTTACCTGTGCAAGTCCTTCTCTCCTACCACTGACCTTCAGAAAGATGCTTTTCCTTGCAAAGGGGAAACATCTGTTTCTCATGTACGTTGATACTTAAACTTAGGATGCACAGCAGAAATATTTGTCAAAAATAGGTTGGAGGCAAAGAGTGGAAGGATGGCTTTATGCAGCCATGGTGGAAAGAAGAAGACACTTTCAAATCACGTAGTTTGGAAAATATTGTATAAGAAGCATGGGATTATTTGTGTGTTTGTATGTGTTTGTGCATATGTCATTATAATTGTTTTAATAGGCTATATTTTGGGAAATGCTAGCTTTTGCATTACTAGTCTCATCCTCATACTTAGTTAAGGCAGTTGCCGTGTTCCTAGTACTTGTTAACTCGTGGAAAAATGTCCCAGTTACACTTCCTTACTCTGTTGTGCCTCACCTGCCATCATGGCACCCATGCAGCACAGTGCTCCTGGGCTTGTCTTCTAAGAAAAAGACTGAATGCAAAACCAAGTAACTGCGTGAAGCACATCCACACAACATCCAGTCCATGCAGGAGGCTTGTAACGCTGCTTGATGAGCAATGAGAACTGAAGTCTGATGTCATATGAGCGTAGTCAAAGGAGTGAAAAAGAGCACGTGAGTGGATAGTTGTGTTATTGAAATATCACCACGTCTGTGCTTAAATGTAGGCAGCGGCATGCAGAGTTCTGTGGTTCTTTATGCCTTAAAGGAAAACCTTGTAACTTGTTTTCCTTCATGTTGCCATAACACTCTGTATCTTAGCAATAAATATTGGGTAGATTTAGTGTTATCACAAGAAATTTGTGCTCCGGAGATTTACTGTTCCACTCCCACAGTACCCTTAAACCCCACATCAGTAGCAGGACAGCATTTTCTGGCCTGTGTTAGGACCAATTTACCTCATTTCCTCTGCTTCAGCAAAGTGAGATTGAAGAGGTTAGCAAAATAACACAAATAAAAACAGGAGGAAAGCTATCGCTAACCTCTGCGTGTGACGGTCTCCAAGTCACACTTCGGAACAAGCCCAAAGGGCTCTGCTCAGGCGGGACCCCGCTCAAATTCATGCTTGTCACCGTTGTCACGTCTCATCTGAGTGTCTTTAACATGAAATAAAACATGACCGAGTTAAGGATCAAAAAAAGTGAAAAACGCACTCGTCTGTGTCCCTGACTTGTGCCAAAGAATTTTTCATTCCTGCCTCGGCTCTAATTTGAAACGTGTTAAATAAAAATCTCCAGGAGAGTGTTCGGAATAGATAGGCGTGTGTAGGTCAGCGAACCGTTTGGCATTGCCATGGACCTCATCTCTAATTACTAGAGAAACAGTGAGTTAGCGAGTTAAAATACACAGCGACTGTGACCTAAATCATTTCCATTCTGGATCCGGGCTTGAAATAAAGAGGGCTTTTCATTAGCGTGGCACAGATTTAGTGTCGTGGGACACGGAGTTTGTGCTTCAGAGGAAGTGCGGTCAATGGGCCATTAAGTTTTGAAACAGGAGGCAGGCATCTTCTAATCTCAGTGCTGTTGACAATAAATATTGGGGAATAGCTTAATATAGATTCACGATAGCCATGCCAAAGCCGTTCAAGTAAACTCCGACTTGTAATACTATGAACGTGCGTGCACTGCGTTCACATAATGGAGGGATTGCTTGCGGGTCCCAGAGGAGATCTTTCCTTTCAGCCCTGGAAGATGAGAAACCGACTGGGAAATCTAACCCCGTGGATGGATTGAGGAGCAATTACTTGTATCGTGGGGATTCGCTTTTCCCCCGTTGAAAATAAAAATGTTAAAATTAGAAAACAGTTCCTGAATTTTGGCAGTTTCTCATCTAAAAACGAGTAAACAAACAACCCCCCAAACGGAGATTTGCACCTCCTTAAGCCCTTCGGGACGTTTGTGCAGGGGGAAGCCCTCGCGCTGGCTGAGCGCAGCACGCCGAGGCAGAGCAGCACAAGAGGTCCCTGGCAGCAGGGCCGCGCGGTACCGGGGGGACAGGGGACGGCTCAGTTTAGTGCAGTAGGGTGTGTGAAGCACACGGGAGTGCTTTGGATTGGCGCTCTTTGGACTGTTGGTGTAAGCGATTATAATGCTACAAAGCCAAGTCTGAGCAGCCTGCAGCTTGCCTGCTTGTGTCAGGGTGGTAGGGGACAGAAGGAGCCCTGCAGCCTCCTGCTGCCTGCCTCTTCAGGCACGCATCCCGGGTTCGGTAAGCCACACGAGGAAAAGTAAGAGGACTGCTCATAAAAAAGTGTATTTTCTGCGAGATCGGGGTGCTCAAATTTACAGAGGGCATTTGGGTGCCCGGGTCCAAGTTAGAAGCTTTGAAAGCCTCGGCCTTCCGATTTCATTTTGTATTTTTAACCCTTAGGGTGGAACATTTTCCTGTGTTATTCTGGTGGAGGTATCATTCTGCGAGAGCTACGGGGCTGTTTGTGCTGTATGAACACCTACAGAGGTGTAGGGTGCAGGCAGTCCCTACAGCAAAACTCTGCATCCCGAC
This sequence comes from Heteronetta atricapilla, assembly GCA_011075105.1. Classification (NCBI taxonomy): domain Eukaryota; kingdom Metazoa; phylum Chordata; class Aves; order Anseriformes; family Anatidae; genus Heteronetta; species Heteronetta atricapilla. The sequence continues at coordinate 19,709,800 of CM021740.1, forward strand.
AGTGGCAGCACTAGTTACTGGCTTCCATGTGGCCATGGCTGTTCTGGCAACATGCTGTGAAAACTGACCTGGAGATGGAGTGATGCATTTGCCATGGGTTTCCGTGATTTTTTTCGGCTATTTTATCCGAATGCTTCACTAAGATGCGTTTTTTCCCAGTATCTCCAACGAAAAGGGGTGTTGTTACTGTCATTTAAAGGTGGAAGTTGGTAGCTCGGGATTGCTTTTTAGAATAAATACATTAAAAAATGAAATAAATGAATAGGGATACCTTGCCTGAAACAGCAAGACTTGGCATTTTTTGAATTTGTGGCATTAAAAAACTTCAGTACATAGTTCATCTCTATGGCACGTGCTTGATCAGCCATCTGTTCGAGGCTAAGGCCAGCCTCTACCTTCATGAAATTTGTTGCGTTGTTCCCAGTGCATTTTACCACTTCTGCAACAAAAAGGCTTCTGTGGACAACAGTTTGCCTCACTGCCTCCTGGAGCCACATCATCCTGTGAGCAGATCCTGTGGAAAAATAGCACGTAATCCTGTAATTAGACTGTGTCATAATGTACACACTCCGAGAGGTCAACCAGAGGTTGAGCAGGCAACCTTATTTCTGTCATTTCCTTGCTTTTGACTTTGCAGCCTTAAAAAATACCCTTTTCACAGTTGCTGTATGCATCTGCATCAGTCGGGTTCCTCCTTTTGCATGCCACCCGAGCCCTGGCTGTGGTGTCAGTGAGGGTACAGGAGTGACCTGCCCTGGCGTCCCTCTGCGATCCAGCCTGGCTGCTAACTGCTGCCTGTGGTCCTCGGCCGCGGACCAGAAGGACCGTACACATTTGCCACTGCGACGTGTGAGAGCTCCTGGGAAACTGAGCGTGGTTGCTTTGGGAAAAAAGAGCCTGGGGAGATTTTGTCTGTTAAAATGTCTGTCTCTGCGACGTAGATGCTCTTACTTTGTTGACGACATTTGGGCAGATGCATTTAAGACCATAGAAAAACATGCCCCTGCCACGCAATCCTGTCCATCTCATCCCCAGGTGAATTTCAATTTCCTATTCTGAAGCGCGGGGATCCTAACCCTTCGGAAAGGTTCCTGTGACCATCTTGACACAAGGCAAAATGTTTTTTCCCCTATACTCCTTTTCATAGGCAGTTTGGGTTTAATTACTGTGAACAATTTGACTAGAAGCAGACGCTTGCTTGGAAGATTGCAACCCAAGTGCTGAAAGTAACCAGGTAGTAATTAGCTGGAAATAGCATTGCACAAGTCAGGCAACACTGGGCTAGGCTGTAGGAATAGCCGTGTCCATCCTCTGAGGGGCTGAGAAATTCACTGAAACAATTGCAAGTGTTCTTAGTGTGTGGATGTGCTTAGAAGCGTTTGGTCTGGTAGCTGTATGAAAATGCTGAAGGGAATTGAAGTGGGCTCCTGTCCTCTGCCGAGTGAGAGTTTCGTGACAGCATAGTATTTGCCCAAATAACAGTTTAGGACAATTAACAGCAACAGGGAGTGGTGATACTTGGAAGTGAATGCTAAAATTTCTCTAAAAAGGAACTAAAAATGCAGTTGCGTGGACTCTCCATCCAGCCTCGGCCTCGCAGAAAGGCAGGCTCCTCGCTGACCCTGTCCCCGCAGCCACCCGCTGTGCCTGCTCCAACCAGTGGCACCGCGTCCGCTCCGGGCGTCCTGCCGCGGGTTGTGGTGGAAGCAACCTTGCAGGGACTGCATGAAACCTCACATCTACACACATAGAGGCACACAGATACGGGTAGAGATGGACAGAGATGGAAATATGCAGATGGATATCAAAAGGAAAAAGAAAGCTACGGCTCGATCAACTTATAATTATTTCTCCTGGTTATTTAACTCTCAAAGAATGCAAAACTGCTACTCCGTTAAATTACATTAAAGTCTGGTTTTCTTCACGACTGGTTTTGCCTGGCAGCCTTCCCTCACGGAGGTAGGCCCCACGGGAGGAATGTGCTCATTGCGTGTCGGCGAAGCGGCCGGTCTCACTGCCCAAGCGCGGGGCCTTTTTTCTTTCTTTCATTTCAAACTCTCTTCAGTGGATGGGATTTTCTGACACACCAAGTGAGGAAGGAGTGCTGGACGTGGACTGAGCTTACCTGTGATCCAGGGTGCTTGAAGAAGCGTTGCTTGTAGCTCAGGTAGGGGCTCGGGGAAGAGCTCAGACCGTGGGCTGGTGGGCGCGGATGCATCCCTCCAGCTGCTCCTTGCTCGAGAGTCTAAATGCTGCGACTTCGTCCAGCCACTCGAGAAGCTTCTGGCTGAGCGTGCACAGTAACAAATGGAGGCAGTAAATAGCTTTTAGCTGGCCCTGATTCACGCGGTATGCTCAGCAATGTCATGGCTCGGGGGAGGCTGGCACATCTGTTTGGAGATATTTACTGCTTCGGTCCTCGCCTTGCGCGTTTGTGCCGGCGCTGCTCTAGGCCTCGTACGGCGGAGCTGCTCTGCGCTTCCACGGAGCACAATTCGAGGACAATGTTTACCAGATGCTGGGCGAACAAAAGTTACCATAAAAACGAAGTTCCTCAGTGTTGGAGGAATCATTTTATGGGCTGGAGAAATACCACGGCTACCTCCACTGCTGCTAGCAGCAGTTTTTGCTTCCAGCCAACAAAAACACCTGGAGGCAGGATGAAGAACACCTGCAGTGCAAACGGTGCCACCTCTGCTAGCAGCATCGCTCTCAGGTTCCAGGGTGAGTTTACTGGGAGGAATTAGGACACGGCAGCATTGCCTCTGCCTCCAAACTGTTGAAGTATGTGCCCGGCAACATGACAGGAGAGCAGCTGTGGGCATGGCCCACCTCCCCGTGGTACCCCATCCTTGCTCTCACGGTGCCAACCAGCCAGCTATCCACCCTTGCTGCCTTCTTCGTGCTGCTAAACACATCAGGGTTGTTTTTCATACACGTGAGCATCTCAGTTTGTGCCACACTTACAAAGAATTTTGAAAATAGATCTGTAAGGCATTAGCTGTGCAGCTGTTTTAACAAAGTTTCCTGGACTTTGCCCATTAAAAAAAAAAAACACTGAGGAAAACACTGATACTAATGGGAATTAAAATACTGAAGTCGGGAGAGTTTGTCTAAGTGAGGACTAAGAGGAGAAGAGCCAACACTTGCAAGCAGAAATTTTGCTTGGCCACAGCAGCATGTAATGGCAGCACGAGGGGATGTGGCACCCGGAGCCGTGTCCTGAGAGAAGAACACATAACGCCGGCTGCCCCAGCCAGGCCTGCACAATCCCTTTGATAGGGGAATGGCATCACGGCACGGAGCACGTGAGAGCGGCCGCGCGGTTCCAGCTTTGAGCTTTGGAAGTGGATTCACCAGAGAAATGTTTCCGTGCTCACGGGTTGATCATAGGATTTTGGTTTGGTACCGGATGAAAAGATGAGGTAAATGTTTTTGAGGCCACACTGGAACTAGAAAACAAGGCAAGGACCAACATTTCCCTTCAAAGGTAAAGGTTGATGGCCGTGTAAGCTTCTCACGTTTGTCCGCTTTCAGCCTTGTGTCCAGGACTGAAGATTGCCGGGGGCTGAGGGCTGTGGCAGTGCAGGAGCTCCCCTGGCTGTGTGCTGCACCGAGGCACCGGGAGGCATTTCACAGACGAGGCTCTGCTCCAGCAGCCTTGGCGGGGAGCTGGAAGTCTGCACCCTTCTCATGCACCGTGGGGTTCAGCGGTGGGGCTCTCTGTGAGCAGGCGACCTGGGAAAGGAGAAACCTGGGGAACATCCTCCGCAGAAGTGGCCGGGGAGGAACGTGTCAGTGCCTGGCTGAGAGCTGCCGGGGGCTGCCGGCTGCGCTTTCATGGTTTGAAACAACAACTTCACCTTCCAAATGTGAAATTGAGAGAGTGTGTTTCAACCCGAGGTGTTTCAGTGTTTCTGTGGAAAATACTTTCATGTTCACGGTATTGATATTTTGGGAGCTCTGTGCAAAGAGTTAAGTTATTGTATATTTTAGTTTTTTAATTGAGTCCATATCTGCTGGCAGCAGAATAGACATTGATCTGTTTTTTTCCTTTGCTTTATTTAGGAAAATACAGCACGTAGTGTTTACTCTGCCTCCATACAGCATTACTTTGTAGGGTGAAAGTGAGGGCGAGACCACAGTGAAGAATTCCCCCATTGTCAATTTTAAAGGCTTCATAATAAATGGTAGGCTTTTTTGGATGGGACTCAGAAATGTTTTCATGACAATGTTTTGCTTAACTTTTTGTGTTCAGATGGGATTTTATAAACTCTTTTAAATTCGCTGTTTTGATCATTTAAACATCTCCTTCTGGGCACCAACTACTTGCTGGAATTACCGGAGTGACACTGAACCTGGCATCTATTAACCAAGGTTTTGAAAGATCAGACTGGTGAATGTCAACCCAAACTTTGGTGGCGAGAGGCATCATTCTCCCTAGCGACAGCACCCGGGTGCCATGTCGGGGGGCGAGGATGAGGAACTGGAACCATTAATCTGCGTGGTGAGAGACAGAACCGGAGTTTTGACAGAAGAAGGAGTCCAACATGAAGCCCCACCTCGGAAAGCAATGGAAATGAATGGATGCCCAGAATCCAATCTGTTCCACACCAGCTGAGCTGCCTTCTGGAGCTGATTTGCACTGGGCCAGGCCCAAATGTTAGCGAGTGGCCCTCAGCTCCTGTGACTTTCCCTCCTGAATCTGGTTTCTGTGCCTGCGGAGCTGGGTTCCTCCAGGATCCTTAACAAGAGCTCAGTGCTTTCAGTAAAGCAGTAAGGTTTTGTGTGGTGTACGGACAGCCAGCATAGCCCCGCTGCACTGATTAGTTTGTTTCCATATTCCCTTCGGCCTGGGACAGTCTTGGTTTACCAGTCCCATCCCAACCACCCGTTTGCCAGCAGCCCTGCAGTCCTTTTAAGGGTTACTCTTGGCTTCCTCTGAAAACTGTCCAGGCCCTTTGTTTGTTTTTCCTCTTGCTTTTTTTTTCTTCTTTTGGAGCGCTTTGTTGTTGGAGGTCTCCCTGCCTATTGCAGCCTTCCCTGAGGAAAGGCCTCCCGGTGAACGCCGCGCTCGCACAGCTCCTGCAGCACTGCTCGCAGAGCGCGCCTTGCCGCGAGGCCGCCTCGCCCCGCGCCGTATCAGCGCTCGCTGCTTGCCCGGTGAAGAATGTCCTGCGGAGTGAAAAGCTTGGAGCAGAGGAGCCCTCTTGGAAGGCGGTTGTGTTTTCCTTGACTGTAATAGCACAAAGCGAGAGGGTTTGATCTTCGTGATTGATGAGCAGCTGAGGTATTGATGCCTTTTTCCATGAAGTCAGTACCGAGTTCATGCACCTCCTAGAATGACCGGTTGTTCTAATGCCTATTTCTTTCACTTCTTTTTAAATGGCAAAGCTGCCTTTGAAATAGAAACCTTGGTAAGAAACCTTGTTACCCTTAATGCTATGCAAACCACCCACGGAGCCCGGGGGTACAGGCTGAGGACTGCGAGGTCGGTCGGTTTGTTTTCACCAGGATCACCGACGGCTGCAGTACTATTTTGCTTGCGCTGCCAAAAGCCGTCCCGGAGATCTGTTTTATCATCTCAGCGCCATAAACTGCTTTCGTTCCTTCGGTCCCCTCGCAGAACATCACAAGTGGCAGGACGTGTCCTGCACAGGGGAACTTTGATTGGGCAGAACTTTGCTCAGGGATTTATGGTACTCCCCGTGTTACCGGGCAAGTGATACTGTTCGTGCTCCCAATTCTCTGGTGGATTGGGCTCATCACCCATTTATTGCACTTAATCATTAGCTTGGGCTGTGCCTCCGCAGACTGTTTTTGCTGATTCTCCGTGTGTGCCCGGCCATTTGGGAGTTCTGCCTTGTCGCATTTTCCATTTGAACTCCACGGACTGGTGCAGGAAGTCTTCAGCTACCCAAAGCTCACCATGTCCACTGCAGGGAGCTTCTCCCTGGTCTGTGGTTGGTTTTGTGTCCGAAGAATCCCACGGGGCTACCCAGCTACTTCACAAACCAGAGCAGGTTTAGGAGTGCAAACGCTGAAGTCTCCTTCCCCCCTCTCCCCCTTTTTTGGGTTTTGGGGCTGGGCTTTCCTTTCCTTTTGACGAAGCTTTGGGGAAGAGGGTGACCAGTAGTAAGGCAAAGCATACTGTTTATGCTGTTTAGCTGTTTGTGCTGTCAGACAGGGTTCTTTGTTTTGTATATTTTCCTCTGTGAGCAATGTTTTTCTCCTCTCAGCAAATGACTGTTTTCCCCTCCCTGGCATAGAAATAATATACTCAAACATACTTCAGTACAGGAAATCCTATATCCAGCGCGGGGAGGAAAGGCCTTAATCAGTAAAAATTCCATTGTGTTTATATCAATCCTGACCCTCGGCGTAGCTCGGACAAAGCTTTCAGCCTGGGCCCCAGGCACTTATTGGTGCTGCCGGTTCAGGGCTGTGTCACTGGGAGTCCACAGGACCCGCATATGCCGAATTTCTGCCCCGTTACTTATCCTGAGTGGAGACTGCCTGCCCCACGGGAGGGGCTGAGCTGAGGGGCGAGTGCTCAGGGCGCTCCTCTTAATTGCAGGCTTTTCCCTTCCTTGCAGAATAGGTCAATCTCCCAGTGTTTCCTGAGCATGAAAAGCTTTCGGAAGAGAAAAGAGGAAGATGTAGGAGTATTTGTGATCTATTTCACAATCCTGATCCCTGTTTTCTAGCCCTTGCTACAGGCTGGCTGCATCAGCATCTCACAGGCTTCTCTGCATGGGATGGTCTGGTCTGGAGGGAAGCAGCCTGGGGAGACACCGGTCCTCCCTGCGGTCTCAGAGGGGTGATGAGGGTCTGCTTTGTGCTCACGGTGGGGTCCAGGGTGTTGAAATCCAAATGAAAATTTCCATCCTGCCTGCCCCACTAGCAAAGCATTAAATAGAGGACGGACTCTTAAGAGCCCCGTGCAAGTAAACGTTCCAGCAGCACCCTTCCTTCTGCTTTCAATGTGTTTTTTATCAGGCTTTGAATTAAAGCACTGTCCAGTTATTGAAGGCATGATTTCCAGGAGTCGTCCAACATACAACTCGTGGCAACGCAGCGCCCGCTCTGGGAGTGGAAGGGGAGCATCGTGCTGCCCCGTGTGACACGCTGGGCATCCGAGCAGCACGGCCACACCAAGGTGCTGGGAGCATCTCTCCGGGCAGCTGGGCCAGCCTGGCCCTTGGGTGACCTTGTTCTCCTCCCAGCACTCTTCCTCCAGACCAGCAGCTCCCCAGGGCTCCTCCCCGGCTGCTCCTGGTGCAGCTCCCCCCTGCCCTGGCTGCTGCCCGTCCCTCTCCCCAGCCATGCTCTGGCCAAACTGGGCTCTGCGAGCTCCGTGCGTTGCTGCTTTTCCCTCGAGGGAAGGCTGGGGTGCTCTCGGTGGGGTGTCCCATTGCTCCCTCTGCCAGCAGCTGTTGTCCGGGGGCAGCCGTGCCCACACCTCCCCCGAGGTCCCTCCTTCTTTCTGTACCGTTTCCATCTCGTAGGTAACAAACGAAAACTTTTCCCAATGCCTAATTAAAGCTCTGCATTTCTGACAGGAAATGAGAGCCAATATTTGACCTCTGAAATGTTTATACATTTGATAGCCTTTTTATTTCCTTACCTCACCCCGTGTTTGTGTATGAGATACCATGTCAGTGCATTCCCAACACGATGCAGCACTTTGTTGTATGACAGACGTTTAAAATAACAAACTGGTTTTTTAATAGTCAGGGGTATCTGCTGTCATTCTTGGACGGGGAAACGGGCTGGCCAGAATCTCTTAGATGCAGATGGCAATAGTTCAGGTACGAGTATTATTGTTATTTTTTGCCAAATAACCAAATTAACATTGAGTAGTTTGGCCTGATGTTGAAAAATTCACTTTTGGAAGTGAAATAGCTTTTTTTAATATTTTTTTTTTTTTCTCCCAAGTCCTGGCACTAGTTGCAAGGGCCTCAACATTGGAAGAAATAGATTTGGATGGTCTTCAAAGAGCGCTGCTGTGGTTCTGCCGTTTTTAACTTTTTACCTTGCTGTTCTTTCTCCCCACCTCTTCTCTGGGGAATCGGAGGTAAGTGATTGATACTCCGTCTCTCCTACTCGCTTTCTTTTTTAAAATCTCTTTTGGCCAGACTTCTCCAATGTAGAAATATTTACCAAAAGGAAAATCTCAAGGGCGGGGGAATGGAGCGAAAAAAAAAAAAAAAGGGAATTGAGAAATAAAACATAAACATTTGGCGGTCCAGGATGGTGACTTTGTTGGGGAAAGAGGCCGAATTGTTTGTAGAGCCTAATGAGATTTAGGATTAGATTTCCTGTATCAGTGGGCAGCCGCTGGGGAAAAGTAAATTCCCTGCACTTAATGTGCTTTGCAAGAGAGGCATTCATCTTGTGGTGTTGGCGTACAGCTCTACCTAAGGGGTCCCAACCTTGGTAGGTGCCTGCCCCCAAAGAAATTCCACTCTAAGACAAGGAAAAAGGACTGGCGGAGGGAATAAAGCCTGGAAAAATGTGGACACTTGCCCGGAGCTGCCCGTGAGGCGGTGGGACCCGGAGGTGCCGTGGCCCTTCTGCAGCACCGTGAGCACGGCGCTCGGCACGCTGCTTTTGTAAGGGAAAGGAACCGATGGCCGGGAGCGGCACCATGCACAGCGTAGCTGAACGTCTGCTGGGAAGCGCTCACAGGTGGGGTGAAACCTCTGTCTGCTTTGTGCTAACGTTGCCATCAGTCCAAGCACCAAGTACGTAGTGTGGCTTGCAGCTGTATGGGCCCAAGTTCATCTGCCAAAGAGACTGAATGTAAGAGGAGAGTTTTCAGTGCCTGGAAGGTGACGCTGCAGGTACACCATTACATTTTCCAGTTTTTTGTGCTTGGCCAGGTGTCCACTGCTCAGCCCAGACAAAGTATCCAGATTTCTAGCCGTCCTCCTGGAGGTTTTTTGAAAGAACCGAGGCATTTGGGTCCAGGAGGTGTCAGGAAATCTCACCTAGTTCAGTGTTCTCTTGGAATTGTCTCGTACCACATCCTGACCCTGGATAGATTCAGCACCCATGAAAAAATCTTTTCCCAGCCAAAAATCCTCAATGTTTACATTTCTTTGGGTGAAAATTTTCGGTGTTGTTTCTCTGCAAACCAGGTAGCTTTGAATTCCAACTCGCTTGCAGGCTCCGTGAATGATTGCAGTCCACGCGACTCACTCTGACTTGTATTTTTATATTACACCAATATATGTATTTTTTCCCTTTCTCCTTCTCTGCCACATATCACACTCCTGCTTCTTGGCACCGGCCGAGGTTCTGTTTTTCACATCATCGTATGAAAAAAAATCTTGCCAGATCAACTCTGGCAGCTGTCACCAGCCTAAGGTGTAGGAAATTCTTCCTTTCAGGAGAGCTGGCTCGATGAAATGTCGTCTCTGACGTTCAGGTAGATATGCAGAAGATCCAGTCTAAGGGGTAGAACTCGTCAGCCTGTGCTTACTGCGCGTTGCCAGCTGGGGGTACGACCTCTCGCTCAGTGCGCCGTCCAAGTGTCCTCTGGTGAGGAGGGAGAGCAGGAAGGTGCCAAAGTTTCCTCCGCGCTGCCTCTGCCTGGGTCGTGTGGCCAGCTTCTGGCAGGGGGAAGTCCCCTGCTTTCCCTTGGGGGACCACGTCTCTTTCTTCCATGTGTGACATCTGAAGTCAGCCGGGTTGGAAAAGGATCTGCCTTGTGCAGGGCAGTGGGCTGAGGAGGGATATAGTCGTGCTCTGTCCAGGAGGAAAAAGGAGCACTGAGCCCAAGGGTGCCCCTAATGCACAGCTTCTTCTGGGCTGAAGGAGCAATGCCCCGCACCCAACACAGGCCTGGTAAGGACATGCAGATATTTTCATCCTCAGTGAAGCTGAAGCAGGCCATTGTAATTCCATTGTACTGAAAATGTCCTCAGAGCCTTGTTTGTTTGTTTGTTTTTTAAGCCAACCTCTGTTTCCCTTTGTGATACCAATCCCTTTTCAAACAATCCTCCCCCCGCCAAAATAAAATTCTCTCTGAAACTTAATAACATTTCTTAATACATACGCATGAAACAAATTTCCTTCCCCAACCATTTGTGTGGTTTTTCAAATCATTAAGGGAGTTTCCTCATTCTGTGATGTCAAGAGTCACCCAGATCAAAGCTTTTACTGATATTACAATTAAGCACTCTGCACCATTAAATTCACTTTCCACACTGTAATTTTTATAATAGGTCGGGAAGGAGCTTCACGGTTTGATTTCATTCCAGCCATGGCGCCAGATTCTGATTTCTCATTAGCTCTCACACCATGGTTTGTGAAATCCTGAAGCTAACAAGGAGCCTGAATTAATATCGGGCTGGCGTCTGGCCAGCTGAGTGGTGCTGCATGCGTGTGAGATGACAGGGAGATGATGTGTTACGGTCAGAAGAAAGGCCCAGCTTCGAGATAAGGAGGAGGTAATCCCTCTTGCTTCCCCCAGAATACATTCCTGGCTGAGTGGAGGCTGCGCGTCGCAGAGGCAGGCAGTTGTGCCAGTTCCTCATCCTTGCGATTAAGGTACAGCGCAGGGAAACCCAGGCTGAGGGAAGAGAAAGGCAAAAAGGCAAACCCCAAATGGATCTTGCAGCAAAGGAAGAGGGGAAAAGGAAAGGTGGGCGCCTTTCTTTTCTGCCTGGTAATTGTGATTTAGTAGTGATCTCCATGCAGGTGCCTGGAGGAGAGCTGGGTGCCCGCATTTTGCCTTAAAAACCCAGAAAATTAGAGGTGCTTGCTTGCCTTTCTGTGGAATGAAAGGGGAAAAGCACACACGTGTGCTTGCATGTGCTCACCGTCCCCGCTGCTGCTAATGGGAATTGCATGAGGGCAAGCATCTGGATTCTGAGGGCAAGCATCTGGATTCTGAGCCCGTCGGTGCTGTTGCGGAGCTGCAGGGACGTGGAGCTGTGCTGACAACCGACAGCCGGGGCTCGGTGGCCGGCCCTGCGAGCCGGAGAGTTCGTATCTGGAACGCGAGCCTGCACGACTTTCCCTGACTAGCACAATAACTAACACTGGGTGGGTGTTTCTTGAAAACTATTCAAGCAAATGTCAGAAAAACTGATCCAAAGAGAGCGTTTTCAGGCAAATATTTGGAGATACATAAGCTACACTTCTGCCTCGAGCCATAGAGACGGAGCGCTGCGGTGCTGCCAGCTCTGAGGCTCTGGGGTGGGAGTCGTGCTGTGTAATTCGTAACAGATGACGTTTATTACCTGCCTTTCTGTGGGGAGGCAGAGCTGGGAGGAAAGGGGGGGAAATATTTGACCAAGCTGGGAGCCAGTGATAAATTTATACAAACTCGCCCCAAACCTGCCGCACATGCCATCACCTAATCTAATCCACTCTGCTGAGCCGGGACAAGGACTTGGTTCTGCACCAGCAGGATTTACTGCCTGTGCATTTTGGGTTATAGCTGCAAACTTTGCGCTGAGCTATGAATCCTGCATGCATTTAAAAAAAAAAAAAAGGAAAAAAAAAAGTGTTGTCTAATGCGTTTTTCCTGGAAGGTCCCTCCAAGAGCATCCCCACTCCAGCTGCAATGTCAGACCGCTGCCAGACGGCGGTATGGCCTGCTACTGAGCTGGGGTCGTTACAGAGCCTGGCTGAGAGCTGGGACAGTGTCACCACGTACTTGTCGTGGCTGTCCCCAGGTCTGGTACCTGTGTTTGGTACCTGTGCGGCGCTGTGGGCTTGTCGCTGAGGTGCGGGGCTCCTCCGGGCTTACCCCTGTTTCTGAGCATGGAGCACCTCCTTCGAGCAAGAACCTGGCGGTAAATTTTCCCTCCGGAATCCAAATTTCTGCTTGGCCGGAGGCCAAATACCAAGGTGAGGCATTGCCAGTTCTCCGCTTCGATGGCAGCAAATTCTTCTTGGATGCTACTGAAAAATGTCAGCGGATCCATTCCAAGATAATCCTCCTGGGACAGAGAACACAAGCGGCGGATCCCTGAGCTGCCTGAGGAAGGAGAGGCTTTTGCTGGAGGACCTCTGTCTCAGGCCTCTCTCCTGCTTCTTCTCTGCTTCTCTTTTCGTGGGGATCGCTTGGCATCAGATGAGAGGAGCGGCAGTCGCATGGCTTAACACAGCACACGTGGAGCCGAGATGCAGCAGGCACGGGACAGAGCCTGTCCCAAAGCCACCTCTACACCTGTAACCGATTGCTCCCGGTCGTGCAGCCTCCCTGGGGCAATCCTCAGGAGGTGCTTTGGGAGATGAAGTTGAAGCCAGAGGGGTCGTGTCCCCGTTTCCCCTGCTGAGCTCGGCTCTGCGAGTTCTGGAGGGGTTGTTGTGCCTCAGCGATCTGCTCAGAAGGCTGAAGCAAGGGTGGCTCAGACTGTTACGTGTACGGTGCCTATCAAACCGTACTGCACGGCAGGCATGGTAGCAACACATCAGCACTTTCAAACCAAACCTTTTTTTCCTATCCTTTAACAGAAATCCCCTGGAAGCTGCAGAGCAGCCTTCTATCTTTTTATTATTATTATTATTATTTTTCCCTGCACATTCCTGCAAAAAGTAGGATGAAACTCCCTCTGTTTTGGGCAAAATATTTTGCAATTTTCCAATGACCTTGCCAATAAGAAAATGATTACCCATATATCATGGGAAATGCCTGCTTTCTCACAGGGCTGTAACGTTAAACTATCACCAGTAAAAGACCGTGCTGGCTGCGAGTTTGGCAGGAACACGAAGATCTTCTGGTATGGTACGTTGCATGAACTATTGACTTGAGGATGCCAAAAACTTCACCCCGTTTTAAATGAGCTCCATTTTTAAAAATAAATCAGCGTATGAATTGGATGTGTTTATTCCAGCAGATCGGAGCGTCAGCCCCTGCGCTGAGTTGACATCATTGCCATTTTTATGAGAGGCTGCGATCGGGAGTTAACGGTTGCGGTACTCAGTCGTCCCTCGGAACGGTTCTGTGGAGTTGTGAAGGCCGGAGGACAGCAGAGTGACCGCTTTGCAGCTAAGTGTTAAAATCGCCCTGACTGAAAGTGTCCCTTTCCCTGGCTGGGTAACGGGGCGTGCGTGCCAGGAGCTATTCATTGTGCATGAAGAATGGTTTTGTGGTTAAAGCGCCGGGCTGTGCTGTGGGAGCCCTGAGCTCGGGCCCAGATTCTTCTTCAATTTCCCTGTGTGACTCTGAGCAAGTCATTTAATCTTTCAGTGCCTCGATTCTCTGCTGGTAAAGTGGGAATAATCCCATTTCCCTTCTTCCACCCTCTGCTTTTGCAGTGTTTGTTTTCACTGTTGCCTGTTCGCTGCCTCCGTGTGCTGTAGAAAGCCAGCCAGTAACCGGAGTGTTAAAACGCCGTAAAAACACAGAGAATAATTTCATTTCACTTAATTCTTCACATCTCGATTTTACGCTGAGGAAGATTACAAAAGCTTGGTGGCGATGCTGTCTGTTGAGCCGCAGCGATCTCGTCGTCCCAGAAAGCGGCGTGGCCAAGAAATTGAAACAAGATCTTGTGAAGTGCCCTTGCAAATAAATCTGATCGACTTCCCCTCTGTCAAGGCGTCTCACGCTAGGGAAGGCCACTGGGAGGCATTAATCGTATAATGGATATACTTGGGTCTTTAAAAGGGCTGCTTTCCCAAAGATTAAAGCAATTAGGAGCAAAGTGGTTTGAAAAGGAAAAAAAATAAGAAACAACAACAAAAAAGAAACAACCCTAAACCAACCAGTGCGGATGAGAACTGGAACGGTTTAACAAAACTTCAGCAGATGCTGTAAAAGTCACAGTTGTGCAGCTGTGGCAGAGGACTCGGTTGTATCACCCAAACGCCCTTCCCCTCCTTCAGCCCGGTGTAAGAGGGAACTGAACGCTACAGTAAAAGTACGCACGTGGAAACAGCCACGGATGAAACTAAAAGTACAATACGGAACATAATGGAAGTAGGAATGATGGGGATTTATGCAGTTAGGCTGGTGGAGGGAATTGGGTGAAAGTTGATGCTGGGGGTGGCAGAAGTGCCACAGCAACCCAGGAGAAATCCCCAATGAGCCGCTCCTGTTTGCAGAAAGGGCTCGGGTGATATTTTAGAGGGTGCAGAGGTTCTGAGCTGACTGATATTCCTACAGCCCAGCCGCTGAGCAGCAGCTGCTGCAGGTTAGCCAACGAGATGCTGGAGCCAGCCCTGACAATTAGCAACCCTCCGCACCAGGTGGGTCCTGGACCTGTGGGGGGTGAGGCCTTGGGTCAGCACTTACAAGGGTTAGAAGGGCGAGATCAGCCGCAGTGACCTGTTAGCTGGGAGTCAATTCAGTAGAAAATCATGAGCAAGCCAAGGTAAGTGGCATATTCAGAACATGTAGTAGGATAGCAGCAGACCTAGTGCTGACCATCGCTTTTTGAGGAAGTACGTTCTGTCAAATTTCATACCAGTTTTCATTAGTTTGTTGGAGGTATTTTCTCCAAAAGGGGATTTCTGCAAGGTGTGAAATTCCCCAGAAAGCTGCATTTTGTTTATTAGATCTAAATTATGTAAAACCGAAGTAGTACTCACTAAACGTGATAAAATCTGGTTAACTGATATTTCTCTAAAAGTCCCTGAAGATGGAGAATCTTTATCCAGGAGTAAGGCTTTCTGGGAGGACCTCCCCAAAATCCCATTTTTAACTGCTGCCATTCCCTATCCGCTCCTACCCAGAGTCTCGGTTTTGTTGTATGGAAAATAAATAAAATCACTGTTGGGAATGTCTCGTAGTGCCACAAAAAGGCAGAGGTTAGTAACAAAACAACTGAGCAGAAAATGGCATCACACAACGATAACTTACTAATCTCGGGTGGGTTAAATGCCGCAGGTTGCGTGTGGCGGGCCTTTGTTTAGGTAACGGCTCCGAGTGACTTTGTCCAAAATTGCTGTCTGCGTGCTCGTTTGGGGAGTTAACGTAACCTCTGTGCGAGCACCAGCAGCCATATGGAGGGTTTGCTTTCATCGATGTCACAGAGACCCGTGCTGAAATACTGGCTTAGGGATTTGATTAGCGACTGCAGAAGGAATGATAAGTTGGTGTGAGCTCGGAAAGTGGCTGTAAGAATTGCTGTTCTCATCCTCTCCCCACCCAAAAGCCGCTTGCCAGTCCCCGAGGGGGTTCGGGGGTCGTAGCCTGCAGTCAGGGGGGAGCTGCCCGCTCGTGCGCCGCTCAGCGAGTCCCCGGGGGCGATCGGCAGCGCTCGTCTTCTGGGGCCGTCCTTCACTCATCGCCCAGCAGCTGCTGCTTCCAGCCTGGTGGCTCCGTGCTGGCTGCTGGTGAGGTGCTTGTGAGGGGAAGGATCACCTCGCAGCGGCTCTCCCAAGTGAAAAGTGACGTGGATGAGTGATTTTTGAAGCAGGCGTATTTCAAGCTAGGTGCTGAACTTGTAAGGATCAGTCCTCCTCACCTCTCTGAGGATACATCCCCGGACGTATCAGAGAATAAGGGAATTGCAGCTAGTGAGAGGAGCGGTCTCCTCGCACGTGTAGTTGGGGTTTTAATGACGTTGCTGACATTAGAGAGATGCTATTAACCGATGTGAAACTGCAATGTGACCGACAGCACAGCTTCACAAAAAGCAGGAGCTGAACTTCAGTTAATACTGAAGCAGATCTAGCTCTTGTCTGGAAAATCAATTAAAATCAAAATAACATCGTCGTCTCGTTTCAAGGAAAATGAGCTGGGAAGAGCAGTGAGAGGCAGTGCTGTGTGCTTGCGTGCGTTCACCTGGACATCAGTTCCATTTGATAGCTTGGTTTGCAAAAATCATTTCTTAGCGTTCATTCCCCCAGCTGTATTTTATTTAAGGACGTGGCTGCTGCCTGCCGTAGCTGCGAACGGCAGAGCCGTGTTCCTGCCTTAAACTGCTGCCACAAGTGGATGCTCCCTTCGAGGTGTAGCAGCACCACGTGTGTTTGCTTGAAAGTAAGATCCAGCCCCTGCCAGCGCAGGGACGGGAGCCGACTCTTAACCTGAAGAACCTGTGCCTCTGCACATGATCTCGTTAGTCCTTTTCTGAAAGACAGCAGAGACGTTGTAATTACCCTTTGCAAAACATTTTAAACAAACCGAGTCTTTCATCCCGTCTGAATGCCTTTGGAGTGCAGCAGCGATCTGAGGACTCGTGATGGACCTGCAAAGCAAATCCGAGCGTACGCTTATAAAGGAATTCATTACAGCAGCCTCGAGTGATTTAACAACTCTTAAATTGTATTTATATGGTGACTTTAATCTGGCATATGGCTGCTGTGCTGCTGAAAGGGGTGGTTCTGTCCTCCCCGCCGCCGCTGCTATTCATTCCCGTTCCTCTCTCTTGTGCTGACGTTACCGTTTTATCGGTTCAGTTCCTCTCCGGCTGGATCAGTTCCCCGATCTGGATCGCGATTCAGCCACAGGCCTGCGGCGCTGGCACAGGGCAGACAGCAAGAGCAAGCGGTCGTGGAGGAGGACACGGAGCCAGCCGTGATTTATGCCGGGTTTAATGACCCTGTAATCGCATCGCGGTGTTTGCTACAGCTCTCCTCCACCCCTTTGTAAAAGTTGAAAATAGGATGCAGGGCACAAGTTAGAGACCAAAAAGACGGTCTGCAGGATTTAGTCTGGGTCCAATATTCCCAACACCCAGTGATAAATGACCTTTGATGCATAGAGATAAGCATTATCCTACCACAGCCGGACTGGGGCTGGTGCAGGCCAGGTTGTTCCAACTTTTTGCTCTTTTTGGTGCTTTTGTTCCTGCCTGGTGAAATTGGAAAAGCAATAACCGGAGTGAAATTTTCATCTCGAAATGTTTTCATAACCCTCCGACCCCCAGCTGCAACCAGCCTTCGGAGGTGACCAGAGCCAGCGCTGCCCGCCCGTGCTGGCGGGGGCTCCCAGTGCCACCCCTGCCACCGGAGGACTCCTGGGGTACCGCGCGGTGATATTTTACACTTTTGTGCAGAAACTATCAAAAAAGGAAAACTGTTACAGTCTAAATGGCACATCAGTTGATAATTCATCAACCTCAGGTAGCTTCTTCCCTTTGTCTCGCTTCAGTACATGGGGAGCTCACACCGGAGCCCCGTGCTTGTGTGCGCAGGAGCTGTGTGCTTCAGTTTGGGTGGATTTCATTTATTCTTGCATCTCACAGCTGGCTGTGAATGCCCAGCACCTAGGCACGTGCTGGTTTTTTGTCGCACACAAACATGAGCTACCTTAACAGGAGGCTTTTATTTTTTTTCCCCTCAAAGTCAAGTTCTTGGATGTTCCAAAACGTCCCAGTTAACCTACGGCTGACCCTTGGCACATGAATTGTGTTAGCTGTCTTCCGCGGCAGCCTGCTAGACTTTGTTACTCCTTTTTTTTTCCTAACCCTTTTTCTCTGAAGCTGCTGAGCCATTAGGTTGGGGAAAAAAATCAGCAGGTAGCATGGAAGGCTTCAGCAGAAGTGGTTCACGTTTGACAGGCAGCAGTACAAAGGGCTCCTTATTGGTGAACGTGGGCAGTCTCAATAAAGAGAAGGGCTGCAGCCCGGGTGTGAGCTAATAGCTCCTACCCAATTGTACCTACCCATATAAAAGCAATTGGAGACCACTATTTATTCACGAACCAGGATGCATTTGATTAACCGTGAAGCAATTTGGCACTGCTGTGATTTATGTGAAAAGTTACCGAACGTAGGACCCAATTTAAATTAAAAAGAACACATCACCACCACGTCTAATATTCTTCTGCAGCCCGGTTTTGAAAACCATTAGTAGTAATAAACTTTCCTCCCATAAAAGTTCTGCCATTTTAATTTCCAATTAGAACTTGCATAAGATATATACGTGGCAGTAAAAGGAAAGAAATTAAGTCTCAGACCGTGCCGCAGCCTGACACAACGATGCCCCGATGCTCATAAATCAGTTTCTGTTTGTTGTGAACCTCTTAAATCCCCACTGCTAAGAGGTGTAGAGGTATTTGTCTCCCATGAAAACATTCTCCCACACCCTTTGTAATTAAAAGTAATCTTAAATTTCATCTAGTTCCATGAGAAAGAGCTTTCATACAGTAATTTGAGTTGGACTCCAGAACGATGGAATGCGAGTTGAAAGCTTAATGAATTTACTCTATAAATCTTTTTCTCTGTTTTTCTTGTCAGTTGTATCAGGGCATTACACATATTTTTCCTTACATTGCTAGCTGGGGAATTTTTTTTTAAAGAGAACCTCGGCGCGTGTTTTTCTGTGGACAGCATCTGCTGGAGCTCGTGCTGTTACCGCCGCGGCGCGATCGGAGCTGGATGCCGCTCTTCTAATGAAACGAGGCTGGGAAAGCTCCTCGTGGTTAAGTGATTTCATGAGCCTTGTTTTAGTTTGTTGGCCCCGCAGCAGGATTGCACGGCCTTGGTTGGCTCTCAGCAGCGCTATTTGTGCTGGGATTTACTGAGCGCGGGCCTCGGGCTTTGCTCTTCCAGCTCAGGAACAGGAACCTGCTGAGGGGGAGCTGCTGGATGTTCTTAGCTTGTCGTGCCCCTGCTCCTGGAGATGATGATCCGTTGTGCTAATGGCTGAGCAAAGGTCTTCTGGTCGGACAAAACGCACACCAGGCTACCAGCAGGGCCTCTTCGTTGCTCGGACTGCCACGTGCGGTGCTGTAAGGCCGTCATTACCGCTCCCGCACGTCACCACCGCGCGTGCTTCCCTCCAGGTGCGCTGGAATCAGCATGAAAACGGGTGAAGGAACAGGGGGAGCGATGACAGAAAGGAGCAGGGAAGGGGAGCAGAGGGGCGAGGACAAGGTGAAGGTGGGAAAGGTTGCCAAAGGAGTTGGGCAATGAGGACTTGAGCATGAGCTGACCGTTCTCCCACACAGCAGTTTTCTGACACGAGGCAGATTTGTAGGGGTTATGGGGATGTTTACGCTGCTACCTACTGCGTGCTGGTGTATGTGCATGCACAAACAGCGCCGAGGTTTCTTTAAGCACTTTTGCAGAAGATAGTTCAGCAGTGTCCAGAAAGGTTTAAGAAGTCACCGAGGAACTTGTGTGAACGCGGTGAAGCGGTAACGGAGCGGCGGTTTGGCTAAGGTGAGGTCGGAACTGAGCCGGAGGGGGAAGCGGGGAGCGCTCCTCCCTGGCACCCCAGCAGCATCGCTGCAAGCGGATGAGAGTTCAGATGGCACCTGATGTCTGCGTAAGGAGAGAAGCGGAGGCTGAGCTTTCATAACCTCAGACCCTTCTTGCTTTTTTTAGGATCAAAACATGAAACATTAACTAATAATGCATTCAATTCCCATAATCTGCTGGCCAAAGCAAAGAGCGCGGCTTTTCTTCCGTTGACAGCTTACAAGACCAACTGCGAACTTTGCGTTTAGTAATAATAAAAAAAATGACGGTAAATGTCCAAAAAGAGACATCAGAGCACGCTCATAAAGGGCAATTGTGTGTTTAAACAGAGAGGCTCGCTGTTTGGTGCCCGTGCTCCTGCTCCTTTTGCCTCGTTTCTCCGCAGGAGATGCGGCACGGATTGACGGCGTTGCTTTCTTCCTCCGTCTTTCAGTGGGGAAGCCGGCGGCCTGTCACCTGTCAGCGCCGCCTTTATTGTTTCGGAGAAGCCCAGGGGGAAAAATAAAAAAGTGCCTTGGGGTTTTTCCATATCGGTGACTGTTGCAGTGTGGTCTCCGCGGCCAAAAAATGTTGAAACATCGGTGTTTTTTCTTTCCACTATTTGCCATATTTCGTGTACAGCGAGCTGCCTTTCCGACAGCAGCACCCGCTGCCCGCTCTTCACCTGGAACACGCTTTTGGTTTGTGGGCAGGAGCTTTACCCAAGACCTGCTTCTTTTGAGCCTTCAGAACCCCTCACCCCACGCGTACAGGAGTGGAATTGGGGTGAACGCGGCCGCCAAGAGATGTAGCCGAGAGCCGCTTCTCCGCACAGAAGCGACTCCCAAACACGCTATTGCTTTTCCCAAGCATCTTGCGCTGTCCAGGTGACTTCTCATCTGTTTTCCTCCGAAGAGGGTGGCGGGCTGCCCTAAATCACTGCTGAGACGGGCTAATCCGTTTTGCACATCTCGGGAGGGTCCGCTCTGACAGCCGAGCTCTGGGCTGTGGGGCCAGCCGTAAATAACTCCAGCGGCACCGAGCTCAAACCCAGCATTTAGGTTTCTTTGTGGGGAAAAGAGGGGAAAAAAAAAGTGATGATTAACACAGCCATCACACGGCGAGCGGTGGGTAGAAAGGCCTCTTCATTTTTGACAGGTGCATTGTGCATGCTGGGCCGCCAGCCAAGGCACATTGTCATCAAATGTTAATCAAATCTGCAAATAATACACAAAGTATTAAATTGTGCTTATTCCCCGAGTAATCTGAGACGTAAATTTATCAAACCTCGCTATACGTTAAGGTTCTTGAAGAGGAGGAGAAGCAGAACTATGAAGCTGATAAAAGGGCTGGGGCCGTCCCCCTGTTTTGGCAGAGTTGAGCGTTTCCAACCTCGGAGTGTTTTCCTTCAGCAGCCGTCAGTGTGAACAGCTAAACCCCCGGGTAAAGGGGAGCAGGCAGGAGAGGAACATAAGAAACCTCCCTGCAGCTGCACACTTAAAACCGTAATTTGTTGGTCTTCTGCGTGTGGCTGTGCCCTGACTCGTGGACTAAGGCTGCAGGCCCCCGTCCCTGTCCTTTGACGCCTTCTTGTACGTCGTCGAGTTGCTTCGTTGCTTCGTTGCTTCGCAGACCCTGCACCACGAGGGCTCTCCTTCCCCTCCTGCTTTATGGTGGTGTAAGAGGTGAAGCTGCCCTGGCCCCGGAGTGGTCTCTGCTGTGTACGGAGCTGATGTAGAAGCGTGTTGAACCCAAAACTCTCTTACCTTTTATCCTAGGTGATGAATCTTTGCTGCGGGGGTGGGCTCTCAGGATACCGAGGGCCGCGTACGGCTGTGTGCGGGGCAGCTCTGGGTTATCCCCATCAGGCACGGCCGAGGGAGGTGAGGGGGCACTGCGCCCACCCCGAGGGCTGCCGATACGCCTCGGCACCCTGCCTGACGGCTTGCACGGATCTCCCAGCGTGTGGCTTCAAGGTGCGGCCTCGGTGTTAAGCCCCAAACACAGCTGCTCCCGCGGCTCACAGCCTCCCGGTGGCGTTCCTCAGGCCGGACCCACGCGGCGCGCTGCTCCCGGACCCCGCAGGGATCCTCCCTTCCCGGATCCCCGAGGGAGCTGCAGGGGCAGGAGCAAGGCAGCTCCTGAGATCTGCGCTGAACTTCTCAATTGTGTGTGCTTCCCCTGGGGGAGTCCTTCCTAGAGCCTCAAAGCCTACCCAGAAAGGTTTTTCCTTGAAATACTTCTCTGGAATAAGCTTCTTTACCATTTATGTGACAGGGAGGGAGGGATGGATGGGTATAACATGAGAGCATAACTGTGTGTAAATGCAGGCGAGAGCAAAACTCTCACCCTGAAGCTCCACACCAAGGCTGGCTGAGCTCTCTGATGAGACCTGTCCATTTTCCTTGCGGGGCCGTGAAGGAGAGCGGAGGTGTTGTCCTGGTTGTATCACGGGGGGAAACGAGGAGGGGCTGGCAAAGAGCTGAACCCGGATCCTGCCTCTGCCGAGCAGCCGCTGTCCGCCCTCTCCCAGCCTTGTCTGCACTTCTCAAGAATGTGATTGCTTCGCAGGCTGTCCCCTCGGCAAAGCAGAAATGTAGCAACCCAAACTTTTCCTCCTCAAGAGCGTGCCTTGCCAATGGCCTTTGTCAGGGCCAGCTTGTTATCAGCATGATGCCTGATGTTTACTTTTCAGTGCCAGTAAATAAATCTCGGGCCCGCTTGACCCCTCGCTCCTCAGCCTCCCCCAAGCTGGAAACAAAAATGCTGCTCTGGATACAATCAACCAGTTCGGTTCAAGTCCTGCTTTTCAGGATCTGAGTCTGAAACCGGTGGTCTCGGAGTCTCTTAATGCCATTAAAGCTCAGATTTCAAAGATGTGTGCCTTGGAGCTTTTGGGTTTGATTTAAAGATAAGCCACTCAGGCTATGTTGATCAAGGGAGTGTCTTTATGTGAATTTTCCTTTTCAAATAAATCCAGGCCAAGATTTATCGGATCCTTCTAAAGGCATGTGTTACTGGAAGACATTCCTGCCTGCTTCCAGCTCTTCCCTTTGCTGCCTGGGAGGAAGGATCCTGAGCAGCCCCGTGCCTTTCTCACAGCGTCAGGAGCTCTAAGCAAGGGCGCAGGCAGTTCGTAAAACGGTGACGTGCCCTGATATGCCGGGGGCTTGGTGTGATTTGTGAAGCCTCCGTGCCCGTTCCTCACTTCCCTGCTTCTTTTTTTCTTCGTTAAAATTTATGGCAGCTTTTCTCCTTGCAGCAAGGCCGTGAAAACGGCCAGGGAAGGGAGCAGCAGCAGCTCAGGGCTTCTCACTTGCACGTGGGCTGCAAGACGTGGTCCGAGCTGTGCTCTCAGGCTGAATTGTTAGGTCTGAATTTTGGGTTAGACCCGTGTGGTGCCAGGAGCTGGGCTCCTTGTGGGTCCCTTCCAGCTCGGGCCATTCCGTGGTTCTGTGGGCGTTTGTCTTGGAGCACCGCTGCTGTTCCTTGCACGTGCAGCGAGCGAACGTTTGTCTTCTACCTGCGTGCAGCAGATCTGGGGCTTCGGGAAGGAGTCGGGCTCGCCGGGCGTGTGCACGTCTGAAAAATGGGATTGCACTTCTGGGCATGGGGTACGGCAGTGCGTGCCGGTCACTGCGTGGCCTCCTTGGCCAGAAGGACTGCTGACTGCTTCGCCTGAGGACCAGACGTGTGTGAGGACTGCGTCCCAGGCTTCTTACGATCTCGGTGACCTTGAGAAGCCTTTCAGTCTTTGCCTTCCCCAGGAAATCACGCTCAGGTAAGCGGAGAAGCCTGGCGGGGCCTCCAGCTCTCCCCAGCGCCCTTTCAGGGCAGTTCTGCCCCTCACCAAGCTGCTGCTTCTGGCCAGATGAGCCAGGGAGCGGAGTGAAAGCAGGAAGGACAGAAATACCCGGAGAAAACTGCGATTTGTGCCCTTCCAAAGGAAAATGTTGTGGAAATAAGCCATAAATAGCTAACTGGTGCAGCGGTGGAGATGACTCCAGGGTTTCCCTGTGAATGCAGAGCGGATGCATTGCCAAGACAGCTAATGAGAGAAAGGGAAGGGCTTGTGCCTTTGGGACTCTGGAGAGATTTGGGCCCCAGTAAGAGGCACTGGGGAGCAGAGGTTCCCTCCCAGCAGGACTCTGCTCTCCCTGTGCCCCTGGCTCTTGCCCAGGGTGCTGGAGCCAGGACTGGGCTGTAGCCACAGACCTAACGCGGGGCACAGGCAGTGTTCTCCTTAGGGTCAGGGAAGGACAGCGATGCACAGGGTGGCAGAGACATTCCTAGCCCCAAACCCCGGGCAAATAGCAGCTTAAATTCACCCCCTTTCCCTTCAGTCGAGCTCCAGCCCCTCCACCTTCACCCAGACCCCGAGCCAGGTTCTGTGTTGTAGAAGGAGGCCTGACTGCAGAACAGCATCCCTGAGCACCAGCAAAGCTGCCTCTCGTGAGAAACTGTTCGGGTATGTCATTACCCTCACAGCCAGGAGATTACATCTTAATTTAAGGTTGAATACGTCTAGTTGCAAGTTCCAGCCATGAGATCTTATTAAGCAAGGCTGAAAAGTCCCCCCCCATCAGATCCCTTATTGAAGTTCTTCCGTGCAGTAATGAAATCCTCTCCTAAATTTGGGAGCCAATCTTTGGAGAGAGGTCTAAACATAGCACCGAGGGTAATAAAAAAAAAAAGTTTAAATTGGCAGAGAAAACAAAACAACAACAAAAACACAACAACCAACCCCAAAGCCCATCCCTTTCCCCCCCCCCAAGAACTTTAAGGAACTGAATTAAAAATGAAAGCTGGGAAATTTCAGGTTTGTGGTTGCCTCCACCCACCTCTGCTCGTCTGCGCCGCAGCTGCGCGAGGTGCGAGAGGTCGCCCCAGAGGTGCTCTTCAAGTAAGAAGCGCAGCCTCCTTACCTCGCAGGCAGCGCGTACGGTGGGCAGAGTGGCTCTGGAGCGTTTCCTCGGGTTTGTGGCTTTCAGCTAGATCACTGATGTTAATTTAAAATAGATCTCTGTGGTTTACGAGCTCTCCCCTTTGCGGCATGGTTATCTGAAGAAGGCATTTCTGCCTCTTCAGGAAGGCAGAGGATGGGGGGGGAAAAAAAGGCGGTTCTGAAAGCACCGTGCTGAAAGAGATGCTGTGGGTGTAACGCTCCCCAGAGCCGGCACAGCCAGAGCGGGGGCTCCTCGCTCTTTCCCTTGGGTGGATTCCAGCTCGGATAATTGCCCTCTGCCCACTTAAGTTTCTTCCTGCAGTTTCAACTGAATGTTTTTTTTTTTGTTGTTGTTGTTTTTTTTGCTTCCGCCTTTGAAAATAAACCTGTAGTTAGCATAATTGGCACAGGGGCGGTGGAGAAAGCGATCTGGGTATCTACTCGGAGGTGTTATTTAATGTAATTAACCGGAGCGTGGATCTGCTGCCTGCCGCAATGGGTTCGGCTCCCAGCTCGGAGCCGGGCTCTCCCTGCTTCTCGTTTCGAAGCTGGTTCTTCAGGTACCGTAGCACCTGGGGTACAGGTCTCATCCTGCAGCCTGCTGAGCGGCCTCGGCTCCCACTGGAAGGAGGCAGCTGCCGAGGTGGTTCAGCATCTCCCAGGAGCAGGGAGCCGAGTGCGAGGCGAGTTAGGATACGGCTTTGGGATCGGCGTTTGGTTCGTCACTCTGGGATTAAGGGCTTAAAATAATTCCGCCGTGAACAGGCGTCGAGTTTAGAGCTACCTTAGAGCCACATAGCTGAAAACGTGCCTGACAGCAGGAACGGGAGCCTTCCTCAAAGGCTGTTTCAGGTATGGCCACAGGTGGAAGCTGTCTGAAACAACCTCAGGAAGGGTACGAGCGCAGTCCCTCCCGGCACAGCAATAACCCCGACACGAGCCGTGCTGGAGCAGCACTGCAGTCACATCGTGCTCATTTCCAGCGGAGGCCCCACGTGGCTGAGCAGCCCCCATGGTTTTCATTTTCCTTTCCATCTTGCCCCGTGTGGCAGTGCCACGCGGCTGCGATTCACCCGCGGCCAGCAGCAGGACGAGCCGAGCTCGGGTCCTGCTGGTACTAACGCAGATGATGTTGCTAAATCCTCAGCACGAGGGCTTTTGCTTCCATCACGGGCGATGGCAGGGATATTCTGACTCGAGCAGCCAGCTAAAAATACGCCGAGCGACGTCGGCGGGACCTGCGGAGAGCCATCGTCGGGAGCTGCCACCCACGGATCCGCACGGGGTGAGCAAGCCCCGGAGGGGGAGGAGGATCTGTGCTGATCCCCAGCCAGGAGTTGATCTAGAAACAGGGCTGGTAACAGGCTGCCGGGGATGGGCTTTTACTTGTGATGGCTTTGGTTCTCCCTGGCATTTCACGCAGAACCAGGAAACGGAGGCAGGCGCGCTGAACATCAAAAAGCTTTGAGCGAGGCGTTTTTGCCTAATATCCTAAGGAAATGAGGCTGGTGTGATCACGCTGCCTCTGGGGGTGTACGTGTGTGTCTAAGGGCTTTTGAATTCACTGGCCGAGTCCAAGCACATCTAGCAAAAGGGTGAAGAGCTCAAAGAGGGATGCGTTCCTACAGGCCTGGGGAAAGCAGGTGGCAGGGGAGCGAACGGGAGAGCCCCCGGTAGCACCGTGCTGCGGGAGGCCGAGCAGCTCCCTCCCCTTAAACATCCGAGATCCACGTGGAGAAAAGGGGCTGGAGGAGGATCGAGTCAGACGAGTGGGAAGTGAGGCTTCGTTAGTTTTCCTTGTGGTGGATGCTGCTGCTGGAGTGCCGGAATTGTGGCATTACCTATGTTTGTTGCACCCTTCAGGCGAGGGGAGCTGCAGAGAGCTGGGCCTCCAGCCTTCGCTTTTGGCCAGCACCTCTGTGGGGAGAGGGCGGCTGCTTCCAGGGGCACTGCAGGGAGTGTGAGCACAGCACGAGTTAAGTAACGCTGAAAACCCACTGCTCCGTCAGCCCATACGATTATCGGGACTGCTCCACGCAGTCTCCTTCATCCCCAACCTGTGCAAGAATGAATTTCATTTCAGATTCCCCAAATAATCCTCTGCGACAGTAAAGTTGGTCGTCAAAGGCTCTAAGTAGCAAGGTCAATCTTTAGTTCTTGCTATGCTGCCTCCGGGGAGATGCAGCCCTTTAATGGTAGGAGAGCAGATGGAGTTTTAAAGGGCCTAAAGGCTTTTGGACTGATATTTATAGAGACTGAACTCTTTGAGCGCCAACGTTTGATTCTAATGATCTGTCTGGCTGCACTGCTAATAAAGCTTTACGTGCAGAATTTAGCAGGGACACCTCAGCTAACGCTCCCTGCAGGGAAAGTCCCGTGGGACTTTGATGGACCCTTGCAAGTTTGCTTCGACTGCCGGCTTCTGTAAACCTGCCGGGCCTTACTGCTGGGATTTACCTCCCGCCAGAAGGAGGTCGTGGAAACTCTGTGTTACTGTCTGGGTAACTGCCTGCTGTCCAGCTCCCTCTGCTAGGTCGAGAGAGCAGCTTATTTTGTAGGTCTACCACCAGATCCAGGCTCTTCCCTTGCTGCTGATGGAAGGAAGGAAGGCTACAGCAGCACTTGCGGCCACGGCGAGTATTTTATTTCATCGTGAGCCTGTAGGGCTCCGTGAGCCCGCTCCTGGGGACACTTCCCTCTTTGTCACCGGCTGCTGTGGTTCGGCAGTGGCAAGCTGGGAGGGCTGTGCTTTAAACTCCCCGGCATCACCAGCTGAAGAAACGTGTGCTTGCCACAGCAGAAGGGGAGAGGACGAGTGCCGGGAGGAGCCATGGAGAGCAGAGAGAGCGCTCGAGCTGGCTTAGCCATGCGAACACCCAGCTGAGCACCCAGCACACCTCCTGGGCTGGCTGGAAAATGTTTGAAGTAGTGAGGGATGGATAGAAACTCCTGCTTTCAGCCATACCTGGAAGTACTCAGCTATTTCCTGGTTGGCTCTCTTAGGGCTGAGATCTTTCAGACAGGCTTGGCATGAATTAAAATCAGGCAATTATAATCTAGATGCTCGCTCCCGGTCTGCTTGGTCACGTTGGGAAGAGCAGTGTCAGGCCCTAGAGCAGCACTGCGGGGTTGTTTGAAGGGCTTGGGCACCGTGCTGTAGGGCGCTAGGTTAATAAAATTAGAGAGCTGGAAAGTGACTGGTAAACAAAATTTGTGTTTTCTGGCTTGACTAATCCGTGTGCCCTCCCGACAACTGCTTGATGAGCTTCCGTGACAGCGCTACCACGGGTAGGTTGGAGAACCTGCCCATTCCTTAGAGGAAAACTGTTTGTCCCAAATATCAGATTGGTGACATCTGGATTCAACTTGCCCTAAGTCCTCTCCTGCACTGTGCTGAAATCGTCCTTCAATTCCCTTCCTCGTGGTCCTGGGGATACACACGGGCACATTGGGCTCCTTTCAGTGCGGTGGCGGCTGCTTTTTTTTTTGCTTTTTTTTTTTTTTAAAGAGAAGTTAACCACTGAAAATGAGGATTGTGACCTAGTGGGTGGGATTCCCCCAGGGTAAGTGCAGCAGGCAGGTTGGGTTTCTCCTCGGAGTCCTGACAGACATGGCATTCACTCTTGTGTTTGAGAATTAGTGCTGAATAATGTTCATGTGGCTGAACAATCCGCTGTCAGTGGCGTTGGCCACATGCAAGGAAGGAGTTTTGAGAAGCACGGGTGGCTGCGGTCTCCAACCTTCCAGCTGCAGAGCAGTTTGGCCTTGATATGCAAAGCACTTAGGTCCGTAATTAATGCTAATTATCTTGTATAGTCCCATTTATATCAATGGAGCTACTTGCTGGTGTACAGTTAAATACTTCCCTGGGCTTAGGCGGGTGGCTCGGTGACGTGCAGGAGCCTGGCACCGGTGACTTTGTGCCTGTAGCAGCCCGAGCTGTCACGCCTGGCACATTTTGTAATGCCTGAGCCTGAGCAGGGACAGTTCACGCAGGTGGGGGACGTTCCTGCTCCCGTCAACATCCAGGATTTTACTTCCCTCTAAAGGAAGATGCGCGGGGAAGCAGGAGCTGGCAGGGTACGCGTTTCTCACGGGTACTTGAAGGTAGCCGAGAAATAAAAGAGCAAGGCTCAAGGGGAAAAAATGCAAAGTTGTCTCAATTTTTACATTCCACACTCAGCAAAAGTTTTCACGTGTGTTTTCTGCTGAAACAACCGAACAGTCACGGAAGGGACCCGTGAGCAGTTCCCATCTCTTCTTTCTGCTTTCAGCAACTGAGCAATTGCAACGAGGCTATTGAGAACAAAAAGTAGTCGGAGAAGTGGTGAAGTGGGCAGCTCAACGCAACAGAAACAGTGCCCCTTATTTTTATGAAATGCCTTTTCAAAAAGAAAACTCTTTTCTGGGGAGTCTTGGAGCTACGTGCAATAGGCCAGGGCGATCTCGTCGTACAGACGCGTTTGAAGAGAATTCCTACCTCAGTAAAAAGTAGTTTGTTCCCTCTCATCCAGGAAGCAGGGGAGGAGTATAAAGAAAAAGAACATCCATAAATCACGTCTTTGATGCCAGATTAATGAGACGTGAGTTATGAATCATGTATTAGGGCGAGAAGGCTCTGACTCCTATTATCACGACTGCCCCGTCTCTTTGTTCTCGTTACCTATTACCATTCCATTAACACGTTTTAAATTTAAAAAGTTGTACATCTGAAAATACCACCCTCTGAAGTCTCTTTGAAATACCTGTTAAAACAGGCACGTGAGGTAGAACCGAAATACTTGTGTTGCCTTTTGGCAGCAGGGGGTTGATACCAGGAGAAGATAGAGTCCGCTGGGGTCTCGGGTGTTTCTCGGTTGAGAACGGAGTGGTTGAGGGACGGGTAAAGAAAGTAAATATTTCATCTCTTTCATTTTTCATACAGGCACGCTTGGAATCCTTCCTCATCAATAGAGGTTTTGCTGGATGCTGGCAATGTCCCCCGGGCAATGCACAAGATTAATACTGCTCCCTATCTAATTACAGGGTTACTGACGGATATTACTAAGGCCCCAGCAATGCGAGTTCCTTACGTTGCACTTTTCCCCCCGTCTAGAGCTTACAGAAAGAAAAGGGGGGGGAGAAGCGAGCTCAGTAAGGTAGAAAGGTATGACTCAAGTTCTGTTTCTGCGGTACACGCAGGAGCTCATATGTTGCTCCCGAACCAGGGCAAGTTTAGAGGTGATTTTTTTTTTTTAATGAACCATCAAGTTCTACGTGAGAACTGCATGTTTTGCAGTCCGGAGGTAACATTAGTGCATAACAAAAGGAGTTTTCTTTGGGAGTTTGTGCTCGGTGGCAAACAGCTTTGATCAGATAATGTCTAGCGAGGAATGCTTATGGGCAGGATTTTACCCCGTGCTCAAGCCATGCTGATGAGCCAGGTAAAGAGTTCAGGAATTACACGTGGCCACAAGCAAAACCAAGTCAGGTATCAAAATTAGGGGCAGGAAAATGCTGCCTCTTAAGTCATGGCAGAACCTGGTGCTTAAAGCACGAGATCTAACGCAGTTGTGAGCCGCGAGGCTACGCGAACACGAGCGGTGCCGGCCCACAGCAAATAACCAAGGGAAGGCAGAGTACAAAGGTTTATTACAACTCGACTTTTCCATCCTTAACTATGGTGATCAAGCTGTCTTTCTGATCTCAGACCTCCTTTATTTCAAAGACTCTGCAGAGCCCCATGTTTTCATACTGCTGGTGTTGTGGTGGCTGCTGAGGATTTCCCTCCTAGGTGCTTGCTGGTTGGGAATTTGAATACTTTTAATCAACTATCAAGTCTCTGCAGGTGGTTTTCTTTCTAGGAAACAGCTTTTTCTGACAAGGTGACATGAAACAGTGACTCAAAACTCCTGCCCACATTAAAGGGGTCCTAGAGGAACTTGTAATTGTCGCGGAAATGCTGATTTAAGGTCCCAGGATAATTTCCGTGGACACGTTTCGTGGAATTAATTTTCATTTTGCATATTTCCTTACATAATGAATTGAGCGGAGGCAATTAGTGGAATATACTGCTGTCTTTTCTAAGTAATTGCATGGTAAGAGAAGTTTCAGCATACGGCAGTGTTGTATGGGATGTTGCTGTGCGTGCTTCGCGTAGGGCAGCACCAAGAAGTGGTGTTGTGCACTGAAGCCATGCTGGAGGGATTCCCTGTCCTCAGGAGCTTTCGCTGCAAATAGACAGATGAGAAGGTGAGAAACGTGTGCTGGGAGCCAGTGCCAACCGATTAAAGCCTAGCGCTTCGCAGCCCTCCTGACATCGCAGCAGGGTGAACAGGTCCAGCCTTCGCACCCCGAGCTCCTTGGCTGACCCTGGGCTGCACGGGGCAGCCCCGCGCCGCTCGCCCAGTTGGCAGCTGTCCCCCCGGGGCTGCTGGCAGGGAGGTGAGGAGCTGTGCAAGCTTTGGACCCCTCTTCAGAGAGCATGAAGCAGGTTCCTACGTCTGCTGCTATTCCTCCTCGCCCTCAGCTGTGGGGGCAGGTCCCCACGGGGCACGGAGCTGGGACTGCGCGCAGCTCTGCTGCTCCCTCGCTGGCTCTGGAGGAGGCTGGGAGCACGGCAAAGCTTTGCTCCGCCGGACTTCTCACTGACTTCTTCCTCCCCTTTGTGCGTGTTGTCTTCTAATAATACCTCCTCTATGAATTCATCGCCTACAGCACAGACATTAGATAAATAAAGCGAGCGTGGGCCCGGAGCCAGCCGGGATTGCATAAATATACTGAAACCTTGAGTAGTTGGGCTTTGCTTGCTGAGCCACTTGAAGTGGTGCTTGTTCCTGGTGCAAGGCTTCCTGACGGCTGGAGGAGGCCGACGCGGGAAGGCGGGAGAGGAGGGGGCGTGATGGATGGCGCCGTGCCGCTCCGGGGTGTTCCCGTGTGACTCCCTGTCAGTCTTTTCAGCAGCTAAGTGGCGCGTTTCCTTCTCCCGAGTTACACCTGGCCTTCGCCGGGATGCAAGCAAAGTGACACCGAATTTTCGGTTTCCAGAAGAGCAGAGGTGGGAGGCGACGGGAGGTAATCCCCAGGCTCAAGGCTGTGCCGTCTCCTCTCCGTGCCACGCCGCGTGGAGGTGCGCCCCGGGAAGCCAGCTGTGGGAGCCAAGCCTGGGCACAGGGGTGAAAGGGGGCGAAGCAGAGAATCCCACTGCCCGACTCCACAGCCCACAGCTGTCTGGGCTGAAGAAGGGGAGGCCTGGCTGGCTGCCTTCGGCTCGCTGAGGAGAACCGCGAGGAGAGCCGGCGCTTCCGTCTCTTCTCAGCACAGCCTGACCACCAGCGATGCCCCTGGCATGGCACGGGTACAGGGGGACAGTGCCTTGAGGCATGTTGGCCGACTCCTCCTCCCCTCCCGGCTGCCTCCTGCCCAGCACTGCAGGTGAATTCTCGTCCTGTTTTTTTTTCCCAGTCTCCTCATGAACTTGTGTGTGGTTGGGAAACATGAAAGGAGCCCCTCCAGATCTTCCTGAGCTTCCCCCAAGTTAGCACCACCAGTATCGTCTCATTTCAGACACCTGCCATCGTTAAAGCTCCTGTGCTCTCAGATATTATACATGAATACATCAGCCAGGCTCCAGGCTTTTGATGATGTCTTTGATATATTTGTGTCTGACTTCAGCACCCCTGCCGCTCCAGTGACACGTCAGTCGGCGCCGTGCCACCAGGTCGGGCCGGGTACCGGTGGGCTCGGTTACCAGGGCCAGACCTTTAGGTACACGCTGTCAGAGCTCCTTTGTGAGACGATGCCATGATTTACACCACGTGAGGATGTGGCCCTCGTGACCCTGCGTGTTCTGAAGTGGGAGAACAAGATACAAAGGAAACCCAAGAAAACTCAGGGCCCTGAAGGCGCGAGCCCAGCGGGCAGGGTTGAGCCACGCATCAAGGAGCTCGGGTCCGAGCGGGTCGCTTGGCTTCAGGTTCCTCTGCAGGCTGGTGTCAACTCTGACGTTTTGGGGCAGCAAGCACAGTGTTGTTTGGAAACTTTTGGGTTGTGCTAACCTGAGTGTCCTCACCAAAAAGGATATTGAGGAGCTGAGCTCTTGCCACGCTGCCGCGCCTCCCGCCGACTCCCCGCGCTGGTGCAACAAGGCGCTCCATCGCTGGTGGACCACAGTTCTGTAAAACATCTTGAAATGCCATTAAATTCAGAGACACGGCTTGGAGGCTGTCGGCTGGAGGTTGCTAGCTGAGTTTAAACAAGCTGGGCATATCTGCTTACTCCGGTTTATTTGCCTCGGTGCGGTGAGAGCGGAGCAGTTGGCCTGATCTGGGTTTTAGGGCAGGGTTGGGGGAAGGTGAATCTGTAAGGCTTGTCTGCACATCCTCGCTGTTAACACGTTCAGGTCATCTTATGTCATGTCGCTGGTGGATTGCAGGTGGCCCTGAGGACACTTACATGTTGTCTGTTAGAAACAGCATTCTTCAGATTCACACAAAAGCGTCTGTTTCACTTTTTTAGCTGTCGATGAGCTTCCAGCTGAAACACGAAGCTCAGTTTGTGAGCTCTCGTAGGTATTAAGGACCTCCAACAGCTTTCTGCAAATGTAAGGGTATTAAACCCTTGGGCTTGGCTCCATTCCAAAGGAAGAAGTCTTATTCTGAAACCTTGAGGTTTCTCCTGCGCTCAAGGGAGTTGAAGATATTTCGCACTTCGCACGTCTCACAGGACTGCAAGCGACTCACCCAGGTCACACAGGAAATCTGCTGGGGAAAAGGACTTGCACCTCAGCTCTCCCAGCTTCCAGGAGGGCTTCTGGCCAGCTTAGGGGACGTGCAGGGTGGGGAAGGCCAAGAGCCCCCAGGAGCGCTGGGGTCCTCGGGGAGGGCACAGGCAGGAGGCTGCGGCGGTGGAAGGGGTGAGAGCCCCGGCTCTGCCCCCGTTTCTTCCAAAGGGGGAACAAAGAAACCCCGTCACCTTTATCTGGCAGTCTGCGTTCGTGGAACTTGAAGAATTGAATATCTCGGGGGCTGCTGCTGGTCTCGCTGAGGTCGGCCGTGGCAGAGCGTGATCCTGGGAACGCAACCAGGTTAAACAAGAAGCCCTGGAGAGGTGGGCACGGTGACAGAGCCGTCTCTGCGACGTCCACCACGCTAAGCCACAGGCAGGTCAGTGACGATTCCCAGTAGCCGTTGTACTTGGGGACGTGGGAAGAAACTGGTCCTGAGGAGTGGAAATGGCTCTGTCTGGGGGACACAGTGAGACCAGCCTGGCTGTTCCTGAGGGAAGCCAACCCCCGGACAGCAGAGACACCGGTGGGACCTTGGTAACGTCCTGAGACTGCCTGAGAAGAGAGCCCCTGGCTACGGAGCTGTGATGCGCCCTGCGTCGCACGCTGCCTCCTCCTGTGCAGGAGTATCCGCAGCTTGGCTGGAGACAGAATCTGTAGAGGCACAAGATCAAGCGCTCTGACACTGCCGTTCAGCTGACCCAAGTCAGACCGCCGCTGCGCTTCAGTCTGCAGCCTTACCAAAGGCATCTAGCACATTTCTTGGCCCCGGAACAGGGAAGCAGATACATCTAGGAAAGATTTGCCAGAAAGCTCCCCGTGGTGTGGGGTTTTGCATCCAGTATCAGGGAGCATCCACGGACACGATGGTGTCTGGGAGCTTCGTACGTTTGCAAGCTTCGTTAGCAGCCCTGCTAATTGCTTTGATTTTAAAGCAGGGGGGCTCAGTAAAGCACTTAGCAGAAGAAACGTAAATGGAAACCAGACCTTGATGAAGTGTCTCATTAACTAAAAAGGCAGTGATTTCTGGCGTTAACCCACCCCGCACACATCTGTAAGGCTGGTTGTAACGGCTTGGCAAATCCGCCACAAACAGGCGATCAGAACACACCTTGGAGCAGAGTCAGGTTTGTGCTGCTCGTGGTGTTGGGGGCGTAACTCCACCGACATCAAGCTGGGACAGCACGGCACGGGGTCGGGGCCCTGACTCTTCCTTCTCCCCTGCTTCTCTCAACCTTGTGCCTTTTTCTTCCCGTGCTCCGAGCTCACAGGGAAGCAAACAGAAAGAGGATCAACTTGAAGCCGTGTGAAGAACCGGCCCTTTCCAAGGCTTGCGGAGCTCACGGAGACAAGATCGATCGTCGTGCCGGCACGGGGCATGGCCACATAAATCTTCGCTTCCAACCCAACTCCATTTGGTAGGACAGGGGCAACCAGGTTAAAAGTGGCACGTTCGAGTTTTGCAGTGGCGAGGACGGCTGGAGCTGACACCTAATGAAAGACACTGGGCATCTCTTTGTTTTTGCTAACAGAAAGGCAAACAGAACGGCGACGTATCCATCTGGAAAAGGCTGTAATTACCACTCGCCAAAATTATTTCGTATTTAATGAAACGTCTCTTCAGGCTGAACAAAGGGATTTTCAGAGAGGAGAGCGCTGAAGGGCGGGACAGAGAACACAGGCAAGAACACAGGTCAATTACAGGGAATAAAATCCTCTCGACGTTATGACGCAGTTTGTGGGAGATCTTATTAGAAAGCTTGCCAGGCCAGAGCGATGTGTGCAGATATTTTTTACGCAGATATTCTGTACCTATTTATACTGCCCCTACCCGCTGCGAGCCACTATCTATAGTTCACCCAGAGGCACGAGGGACACGCAGCTCACTCCTGCGTGCAAGTTTCTAAAGGGCTCTGCTTTCTTTTCTACCAGCAAAACGCCAGATGAGTTCCCAACATGGGGATGCTGCCAAGCCTGGGAACACCCTTCCTGCATCCGACGGGAGATGCCCGTGCCCGAGGTGTGCTGGCAGCGGGGAGCAGTCGCTCCTTTGGGGGCTCTTCCTCCCCCTGGCACCCTGCTAGGACAGGTGGAGGGGAGGAAGGCCGGCCGTGTCCTGGTGGAGCTGCGGGAGGTGGTGACCACAGCAGGAATTGCCAGCCTCGGTGCATAATGTTGCTCCCCCCATGATGGGGAAGGAGCTTGACTCAGCTTCGGCTCTGCCAGCAGCAGCTCTGGGGGGGCTCAGAGTCCCTCGGGCCTCCTGGCTGCGCTGCGGATAAATCCTTTTGGTTAGCCAACCGCTCGGAAGTCTGCAACCCATTTGCTGCTGGGGAAACTGCAGGCACCTTCGGTGATGGGCTGGGATGGCTCGCGAGGAAGCGGGGACTGTGCCAGGTCAGCTGCTGCATCCCCTGGGACCTCCCTTCCTGGAGCATCCAGCTCCTGCTGTCCTGGCTCCAGCCCTGCGCCTGCTGCAGCTGCTGCCCGCAGCACCCAGCCCCGCACCCTGCCGGGGCTGTGGGGAGCCCCGGGGTGCTGGGCTCAGCACCTGAGCTCTTTTTAAGCACTTGCTCAGTGGTTCTCTCAGTTCAACAGGATGGCTTGTAATCTTAGAGCAACGCCCCCAGCAAGAAGGGTGGTATTTTTAACACTAGGAAAGGTTTTCTATCAATTGCCTTTTGAAAAATGAGGAAATGGTGTGATTTTCCTGCCAGGGACAGACTTTGTATATTTAACACTTCTTTTTTCTTTCTCTGTTCTCTGTCCTCACCTCCTTTCTCCTCTCCTCTTCTTATCTCCTTGCCTTTTTCCTTTCCTTTCCTCTCCTTTCCTTTCCTCTCCTTTCCTTTCCGGAGAACAGTGCTGCTGATCTTTTTATTGCTTGGATTAAATAAATACCATGCGCTGTACCATCCAGTGAAGTCAGGCCGTGTAGGAAATAACAGTGGATTTAACCTCTAGCACTGCTATAAAAGCAGCCTTAGTGAAGTCTGAAGTAAATAATACAGCTGTGGAAATCACCTTTCTCCAGTTTATGCTGGTGGAAAACCAAAATCTCCTGTAATGAAGTAAGCCCCTCAGTCTGCAGTGTTACGTTTCGGGGCAGGTTCAGGGATACACGGGATTGCTCTCAACGCCTGGTGAAGGGGGCTTGCAACCCAAGCAGGCAGCAGAAGCCAGAACACGTTCACATCACTTCTGGGGGTGCCTGGGGCACTGCGTTCGCAAGGAGGTGAATGGTGTGGAAGGGGCGGCGTGTGGTGGGCGCAGCACCTCTCCTGCTGGTCCTGCAGGACCAGGGGCTCCTCGAGCGCTCCCTGTCCAGGCACCTTGCTCCTCACAGGGCTTTGACCTCGCGTTGGGCTCCGCGTCTGCTTGTAGGACAACCTGGTGGCACGGTGACAAAAGGAATGAGGTCCCTGGGGTTTGGACTCGTGTTCTGGGGCGCTCTGGGGGTCATTGCTCTGTCGAAGTGATGAAGGGGAGGCTCAGCGCTGAGCTCTGACAGTCAGGAGGCAAGCTCTCAGGGTTGCTGCATGCTGGCAATCTCCCTGCCATAATTAAGTAGTTTATTCTATCGTGTTTTGATAAATTCCAACCTTCACCCGCTGGCTTACCCCGGGAAGGCTGGGTCCGTATGCTGCCTGATGTTTGCGGTGCACGGGGATTTGTTTCTGGTGTTCATTAATTCTTTCAAATTAAATGCACTTGGGAAGGAAAAATATTGATGGAAAAATAAAGAGCAACTTTCTCACAGAGGGCTGCAGTGCGTTCTGCCTCGAATCCCGAGTCTGTCCGAGCCAAGTTTTCCCAGTCTTGTGAAATCCTGCCCTTCCCTGCTACCAGCTGATAAAACTTACCTGCTTGCGTTTCAAAGCTGGCGTGTGGCTGCAGGACGTCGCCCTGAAAGGAGCACGACGCGGCCTCTGAAGGATTCCGCTCCGCTTTTGGTGATGTCTCCCTGACATTTGTTAGCCAAAGCAAATGCAAATAACATGCTGGAATGATTAAAGCTCCTCGCCCCAGCTGATGTTTTGACTCCTTAAAGTAGGTATAACAGGCACTCGAGGCTCAGACAAAACAGTTTGTAGCAGCGATCCTCGCTAGAAGAGAATCGGAAAGGAGAGGGAAATGAATATCCCGTTGGGCGCAAAGCTAGCGGGAACCAGGCCTGGGGGTACAGCTGTGGAGATGACCGAGGGGGATATTTACTCAACTGTAATTAACTTAATCAGCCACTGGGTATCAGTATTGTCTCACATCAATACACAAAAAAAAAAGATGATTTTTATGGAGCTGAACAACTTGGCTGTTAAAGAGGCGCTGCCGAGGACTGGAGCCGGACCTGGTTTATGGCTGTGTGAGGAGCGGGACGATCAGAGGGCGAATTGCCTTCAGCTTTCAGCAGCCCCACCAAACCCTGCCCCGCAGCTCAGCTCCTTGAAGCCCCCTGGCCACGAGACCCCAGGAGGGACGAGTGGTGGCACCGGGTGCTTGCCGGAGAGCTTGGTGCCCCGGGAAGGCTGGGCACGCTGCGGGCTGGGGCACCTTCACCTCCCAGGGGAAGGGCTGGGAAGTATTTATGGACAGGAGATCTGTAACTGGTGGCAGGTGGGATCTGGAGATGTGACTGCAGGGAGCACGCTGGGTGTGCCAGTTCCCATCGGTGCCGCGCGGCGTTGCCGTGACCTTGGTGCTCCCTCCTGGCACAAGCTGGTGGAAGAAGAGGGGCTGTGACCACTTAGGGCTGAATCCTCTCTGCAGCGCCACTCTCCTCGGTCGTGTTTGCGTTGGACGTGGAGCTCCAGCCGGGACACACGAAGGTCAGAAGGTTCTGCCTGGCTGCTCCTGGGACCACCAGGTCTGGGGGTCCGGCCCTGCCACAGGCAGGGGACAGCGGCTTGCTGCCTGGTGGCTGCACGAGGCAGGACCACAGCCCTGCAAAGGAGACACCCAGGAGGGTGAGGGCGGTCCCACAGCGTGTGCTCCGTCCCCGGGGACGCCGTCGGAGACTTGTGCGGACTTTTCTCTCTCGGGCCCCTCGCCTTCCCAAGGGGACTCCGCAACCAGTGGGATTTCTGCCCGCGTTTCCATTCGGTTTTGGCTCCAGGTACCAGTTGCTTCCCTTCCTGCTGCCTTACAGGCTAGCGTCCCTTGCCAAAATGCTAATTTAGCCCTTCAGCTATGTTTAAAAATAAAAAAAGTCCTCCGCTTCTCAGGGTAATAAAAGGCCAAAAGGAATATAAAAAGTTCACCAGACTGGTCAGTTCACTCCCCGCTGTGTCTTCCCGGGGCGTTGCAGCAAAAACACAGGCGCAAAATCCAAAGCAAACAGCTTCCTCCTCGCTCGCCCCTGGAGTTCCAGTTCTCGCTGTCCAGAAGCCTCCCCTCCACTTTCCAGGCCATTTGGGCCCGAAGGCCCAGCAAAGAGCCCCAGCAGCCGGGGTTTTCCCCCTCCAGTCCCTTCCGAAGTGAGATAATCCATCCTCATCCTCCCTGCTGCCTTCCTCCCGTTCCCTGGTGCCCCACAGAGAGCCCCCGCTGAGCAGCAAGCCCTTACTTCTGTGCTAGCACCAGGTGCAGTGTCACTGCAAGCCGTAGAGGGCTTTGTTTAGAAACACGAGCAGGATTCTGGCGATGCACGGGGCTTCACAGAAGCTCTGGGAGGTTGGTGAGACCGGTAGGGTCCCAGGCAACGCGTTTGGTCCTACGTAGCTGGGGCCTTACAGGGTCATACGGGAAACCCGGGTAGCTTGAAAAGAGAAAGGTTATTGGAATGGTTGAGCATTTGGGTGTGTGTTGATCTGGGGCAAAGTTAAAGTCTTGTTTCAAGCCCATCTGAGAAAAATAAGTGCTCACCTAGAGCTTCCCTGCTTGGATTTATTCGTTCTGTGCTGGGACGGGCTGGCAAGAGATCCCCTCCACATCTCTCTTTTTTGCTGTTGTGCCTTGTGAGACGAGGGGAAAATGCCTGCTAACGTATTAGACATGAAGGAGCACCCTGAGTGGTGATCCTGCGGGCTGAGAAACCTCCCAGGAACGCGGCGCGTAACGGCCTCTGAAATGTTACCTACGAGCAGGGGAACTGCTGCGGCCGCCACTGCCCCTGCGGTCACTGGGTTCTGAAGGGCAGAAGCGCGGGTGTTGAAGGCCCAGCTCTGCTCGTGCCTCCCCAGGGCTTCTTGTGAAGTATTTTAAACGCACGGGACGTTTTTGCGAGGTAGCCGGCAGAAAAGCTTTTAGGCTTTGATTGCGGTCCTGTCTGTAGGGTTGTCTCCTGGCTGCAGTGCTGGTTGTGACAAGTGTGGGGATGCTCTGCTTTAAATTGTGCCTTGGGAGGGTTGGAGCTCCCGAATGAGATCCTTTCCTTTCCGTCCTCCTTTGCTACGTACAGCCGTATCTCTCCTGACAAGTCCAAGAGGTGCCATGGGGAAAGAGAGGTCTTGGGATTGCGTTCTGTGCCTGCGGCAGTGCACGTTGCATTTTCAAGCTGACCGCTGCCCGGAGAGAGCGGGAATTTGTTTTTTAAGCTCACAGAACGGATGAATCCCTGCGAGCTGCATCGCTTCTTCACACGGCCGAGGCTGGGAGCCAGCAGCAGCCGGCACACGGACATCAGCCCCCGGGGCCTCACCCACGCCTCAGGTTTCGGCGTGCGCTGCACTTTGTGCCGGCAGCCCCCCGAAGCCCGCAGCAACGTAGCAAGAGGCGTTCTGTTGACTCGGGAGCAGAGAGGATCAAAAGCAGGCTGCCACGCAGATGTCAGGAGCGTGCCAGCTGCTGCTCAGCACCGTGCGCCCAACGGCACGGTAGGCAGTGAGGGCGGAGGGGAATGAAGTGCA
Source organism: Heteronetta atricapilla (assembly GCA_011075105.1). NCBI lineage: Eukaryota > Metazoa > Chordata > Aves > Anseriformes > Anatidae > Heteronetta > Heteronetta atricapilla. The sequence continues at coordinate 19,749,448 of CM021740.1, forward strand.
GCAGGGACGCTGAAACGAGGAAGGGAAAACGTGACCGCAGCACTTGAGCAAAAAGTGTGCGGTTCTAACCTAAATAAAACCCGGACAGAACCGGTGACCAGGTGACCATGACTCTGCAGAGACACATTCAGAAATGTAAATGTTATTAAGGCACCGAGTTGAACGGTTTCTCACTGCAACACACGCCTCGCCTCCCATAACGCTTTTCTTCTTCTTATCGGGTGTGCGTTATTTTCCACCAGCTATCTTTTTTCTTTTTTCCTGGACAAGAAAGGCTCTAATCATTTCAGGGTGCTTGCCACCTACTATCAGTGGTTATTCTGGGGATAGCTCAGCAAAGCTTTAAAATGTCTGAACTGCATTAGAATGAATTGTTGGCATTCCAGCCCAAACCTCAGGAGGCAGGAATCTGCCATGAGAGCATGGAGGGAAGCACTGCTATAATAAAGCCTACATGTAATGAGGTTTGATGTGCCTGAAATTCAAAGTCTGGTCCACATTACGAAACATTCGCTGCTTTAACTAAATCAGTTTCAAATTGATCAAATTAAAGCCCCAGACAGCCTCGGTGTAGACATCTTCATACAGGTTTTAGCCTCTCTTAACCCAGTTTAGCTCAAACGCGTTAGGAAAAAATGGCCAGGCAACTGGAGAGGGCTGCCACTTGCGGATCTGAGCTAGGCTGCCCTTTCAGATTTCTTCTTGTGCGTCTTGCTTCTTCAGCTTCTTGCCAGTCTCCAGTTTGCTTTTCTCCAGCTCTGAACTCTCGTCGGCTTTGGGCACCGTTTGGGCCCCGAATCAGAGCGCACGGTGCCGTGGAAGAAGAGCCGTGCGGCCAGCCGGGTAGCGCAAGCTACGATAACCAGCGCACGGAGAGCACAAGCAGCACGCTGTAAAACCCCTGGAGGATTTAAAACCCAGCTTCCCCGGCCCAGCAATCGCTGGTGGCCTTCAGGGAGGCCGCCCTCCCCCTTGGCATGAGGCAGGGCAGCCTTAGATTGCCGCTGTGTTGCGGGGCCGTACCAAGGGATGCGACTGAAAGAATCCCTTCTAGTGGGAAAGAGAGGCTCAGTGTTGGGCTCGTTTGAATTTTCTTCGCAGGAGAAGGAGCGATGATGCCAATTCTGAACTCAAGCATGGACTTTGCCGAGGTTAATGTACCCCTGGAGATCGTGGAACAAAACTGTCTGTCAGACAAAACTGGCTTTTGGGGCAAGGGAGGTGCAGCGCATAAAAGTACATTATATTCTGTTGACCATTAATTGTATAAATAAAACTCGGCTAAGAATGTTTTGATATGCCACTTTGTTTTCTCATAAAATACAGAGATTCCTGAAGCCGTGTAGAAATTCCATAGTAAACACAAAATCTGGCAAATCGTCTCCATCCCATGGCAAGTGGACAGCCTTGCAGCAGCCTCGGTGGAGCAGCAGTGCCGCGTGAGCAGGACGGGCTGCGCGTCTTCCCGAAAGCGACGGGGACAAAACAGCAAACCCAACTCCTGCCACTCCTGTCCCGTGTGCCCGGCCTGGGAAAGGAGCTGCCGTTCCCCGAGGGCTGGGGAATCCCTCCTGCCTGCGTAAGACAGCACAAGTGGTATCCTGTGAAGAGCAGTGCTTTGGGCGTGATGTTCCAGTCTTTAGACCCTTCTGGAGGGCAGGGACTGTTGTCGTTTATTTAGTGGGGAGAAACCGGTGCTTGGTTTGCGTTCACGGTCCCAGCACTGCCTTGTGCACAGCAGCCAGGAGGTATTGATACGGTTTTTGGAAACCTTTTAATGGCACATCTGAGTGATCCTGACAGCGGCTGCCTGCCTGTGGCTAATGAGAGGTTTTCACATTCCTTTCCATACGCTTTCGAATGCCAGAGGAAATGTCCCAGCGGCTCAAATTATAGGTGTTCCTCGGGAGGAACGGCTGCATTGTTGTCGAACACCTGGAATTGGCAGCAGGCTGGAAAAAGAAGGCTTGGGACACTCCTGGGTGCCCCTTCCCACCTCCCAGAGCAGCTCAGCGTGCCCCCGGGCTCCCTTCAGCTGGAGCGGTGCAGAGGGGTGCAAATGGTCACCGGGATGAACCTCGTCCCATTGCCACCCGCTGCTCTGCTTCTGTCTGTCACATCTTCCCGTTCCCTGCCGAGACAAAAGAGGGTTCAGTTTTTCAGCCTCAAAGCTTCCTTCCCATGAAGTGAAGCCATGAATGGGTTTGGATAGGTTTCTTCGGGCGTTCACAGGAGGATGAAGCCTATCTGCATCCCGCAGAGAGAGACAGCCGGGGATGTTCTGCACTCCTCCTGCTTTTTATTTTATTTATTTAACATCTTGACAGTTCCAGTGGAACCAGGTTTGCCAAAGATATTTCTTTTTCTTCCAACTTAGCGTCTCCTCTCAACCTGTCTAAGAAAAGCATTTTTGGCATGGCGCGGGAGCCCTTTATCCCACTGAAGCCTTTGAAGTTGAGTTCTGCAACACGGCTGGTACGCGGCCAGGAAAGAAAAACCAGCGCGTGGCGCTGCCAGTTGGCTGCACGATCCTTGCGCAAGGGTGGTATTGAAGGAAAAACTTCCATTTCACAGACAAAACAGTGGGAGGACAGCATTGTTGTTTCTGTTTACATTACCTGATGCAACACGGAAGCCGCATTCAAGACCGAGGCCCAGGTGTGCTCCTACAACCTCACAAGCCGTCTGGTTGCAATACTAGCAGGCTTGGAATCCTTGGATTATGTGGGTAAGGCAGTGGAAATGTATCTAAAGCACAGGCTTTGGGGTCCTGAATCTTGGCCTCATTTTTTAGGGAATGCTTTGTGTCAGCCATCAGCTGAATGCCAAGCAGCCCGTACCTTTGGATGGCAGCTTTGGAGGCACAGCTGACTTTTCCGCAAGCTAAGAAGGCAAAACCCGTTCACACTGAGCTTGCAATATATGCAGGTCTTTTTCTGGTGGTATAAAAGTGTTCAAAACGATGAAAAACACATCAAACTCTCTGGTTTGCCAGCCACAGAAAGCAGGAACTACGATGGGCGCCAGCCCCCGGAGCTGGGGAGCAGGTGGGACATGCGTGGTGTTGGGGTCGCTGGGAGCCACACGGTGAAGGAGCTTCCGAGGCACAGCGGTGCCTGAAAACCCTTCTGGGATAAAGGCTGCCTTGGATCTGCTGTGAATTCAGGCTTCCAGCCCGAACTGAACAAATAAGGCCTCGGGGAGCTGGAGCTGGGTGACATTTTGGATTGCGCTTATGAGCTAGTGGGGGAAGAAAATCGGTTAAAGACCCTAGAAGCTTTTACAGCTGGGATGATGATTTACTGCTGGTTTATTCGATGATTTATAGGCTGTTCCTTATCACAGAGGGAGGATGCAAACACAGACTTTCATAAAAGCACACAATTCTTGTTTCTTTCTCAGAAACTTACAGACAGAAAGGACATTCCACAGTAAACAGCAGTCTCTTCCCAGCGTCTAACCACCCCCTCACACAAAGATTTGAGACCAAAGAGCACGGCCAGCGCTGCCTGGGCATCTCTCTTCCCATATAATTTCCATAATACAGCCCTTTGCTCTGCCTGCAGACTGCCTAAATACACAGCCGGTTACCATAATGCCACCCTCCCGCTCCCCCCATCTGCAACACGCGCCTCAAAATAGCACACAAAGATTTAGCTCCCGGGGGTCCCGAAGGCAAGGACGGGGGGGTTGTTCTGGCAGCGGGTGCTCCAGATCTCGGCTGGATGGAGCAGGCCAGGACGGGTCAGGTCATCCTCACATGGGCTCATCACTGAGGATCTGAGGTCTAACCAGGGGTGCTGAGCCCAGCCAGTGCCTCACCAAAATCATAAATGGGTGAGGAAAGCGAGCTCCAGAGAAGAAGAAGGACTTAACTGGGGTCACCTCTTGCTCTGCCTGCTAGGCCATGCAGCCTTCTCACAGCTGACCGAACCCTCACTTAAAACCTGCCTCCCTGCCCCGGGAATTGTCAGAGAAGACCAGAAGTCTCCCAGTTGGGGTGGTGATGCTGTCTCCCAGCAGGTTTTGATGTGCAGGTCCCTCGCCACGTCTCCACTGGCACTGGTGACGAGCTCAAGCACAGGTTGGAGAGCCACCAACACCGTCTGCTAAGGAAAATGCACATCCACGTGGTAGCTCTGCTGGGAAGCCTCCGGCGCTGCACAGACAGGAGTTGGGCTTGGATCATCTCTGAGCAGTGAGTCAATTTATTAACCCGCATTCAAACTCGTGTTTGTGCTCGGAGATGGGAGACGGCGGCTCCAAACCAAACCAAACCGAACCGAACCAAACTGAACCAAACCGAACCGAACCAAACCAAATTGAAATGAACTGAACCAACCTGAACCAAACCAAACCAAACCAAACTGAAATGAACCAAACCAAACCAAACCAAACTGAAATGAACTGAACCGAACCAAACCAAACCACGTGAGTGCCAGGAAGAGCCCCCAGGGTGCCGGTGCTCCCAGCCCCACGGGGAGGTGTTGGTGCTTCAGCCTCTGCTCTCGATGCTGGTGGCCAAGGGGAGGTGAAGGGGGGATGCTGCTCCTTTCCTGAGCACCACGGCCGCTAAGCGTTTCCCAAGCGCTCTCATCTTCCCAGCCACGTTGTGATGCTTTGATTTCTCCTCCTGTCCTCGGTAATTGTTTTTCACAAGTACAAATAGCCCAAGGCAGAACTGGAAAGCAAACGGGATCGCGCTGAATAAATCCATCTTCACGGTTCCTTTCTTGTGTATGCCTTGATATCAGCCAGGTTCAAAGCAAGTATCTCCTTACTCCGCCTGAGCTGCTGAGCATTTTTTATTAACAAAGTCCTCTTTTAGGCTGCAGCCCATTGAGGTTCATTAATCAACAATTGCCGTGAAGTGAAAAATTCTCAAACTTCCAAAAATCTTTTTCTTGGAGTGAGTTAACACTAACAATGAAGTTTTCCTTGGCGAACTGTCCCACGCTTTGATGTGTCTGGGTGAGAAACGAAAAGCCACAAAGGTGTTAGGAACTGGGCACCGATCGCAGGCTTGGACAGGCTGGTATGTGCTTTTAACCAGTCAATATATATAGTATAGCAAGAGCTAGTGTTTGTTTTGTGTGAGAAAGAATTTTTGGCATCTCAGAGATTTTCTTATCAGGTTTTTTGGTTACTTGAACTCGGTAGATGTATATTTTTAAAGAACATCAAGTTCCTCTCCACGTCCTGAAAATGGCACCGGAGCTGGTCGCTCAAGCCCCGTTCCTAGAGTCCCACCGGCTGACGTTATTTCTGGCAGGGGCGATAATGCAGCTCTTCTTCATTCTGGGAGCGGGGCCGTTGCTGAAACTTATTCCTCCGCAGTTCTGAAGCCTCCGAGTGCCTCTGGAAACCCTGGCACTGGGAGCGCTGCTGGCAGGCAGGCGCCGTGACCCCGCTCCAAGGTGCGCCCCTGGGCAGGAGAGCACAGCCGCTGCGCGGGGCTTTGAGGCCTCGCTGCTGACAGAAACCATCTTTATCAAATAAAAACACAGACAGGGAAAAACCTTGGGGGTTACTTTTGTGCTCCGAGAGTGGGAAGTCCCTGAAAGTGCGCGAGGTTGCCTCCCCGGAGACAGCCATGCTCCTGGGGTTGGTCAAATAAACAGGGAGACTCTCGGGTTTTTTAGGGGATGTGAATAGGGACAAAGGACTGGTAGCTCCCGGGAGCTGAGGAGCTGCTTAAATGCTGCTTCAGGCCCACGGATCCGTGCTCCGGAGGTCACGGGGAGGCAGAGCATTCCACAAAACCCAGCCGGCGGGAGTCTGAGCGCTGCCCCTCCAATGCCTACAAACCACAGACTCCAGCAGTCCTCTGCCCTCCAACCCAGGAGAATGGGAAGTGTTGTAGTCACCGGCGTGTTCCTCGGCCTTGCCTTGACTGCTGCGATTGTTCTCACGGCACAAAGTTACTGCCTGGGTCATCTTTCCGCCGCGATATTGTTATTTTTTAACCTGCTATAAAAAGGGAGCAGAGAGGAGAGGCAGCGCTCAGCCCTCCGTAAATAAGACGTGGTTTCCACTGATAATAGTTACCGGGGCGCTTCTCCCTCTAGCCGAAGTGGATAAAATCACCCATCTTTGTTTCTGTTTTCGTGCGCGCCTATTTTTGTTGCTTCCATTTCAAATTACTGTATTTTTCTAACAGTTAAAGGCTGCGTTCTGCACGCATAGCACATTCTGCAAAACCCTCGGAAAAAAAAAAAAAAAGAAAAAAAAAGAAAAATTGGCAGCGTGAATTCTCTCTCCAGTGGGGCTGGAAGGATTTGAAAGTCTCACGAAGGAAAGACGATGCCAGCTTGCTGCATACGAGCCCTGCAGTAAGTAGCGGTGATCAAATGGCTCGGGTGCACGTTTTATCCGCGCGCACACACAGGGAGCACCAGCCGTCGGAGCAGAGCAAGGCTCCTGAGCCAGAGCTTGTTCCTTATCTCCCATCAGCTCGTGTGCAAACAGAGCGAATATTTCTCTGCAGCCACACAGAGCTAAAAGTTGTAGGGTCACAGGAGTGGGGCCCATGCGCTCAGTCCGGGGTTCGGAGGGGCACGGACAAGGGTTCCGCACCCCGCTCTGTGACTTCTTCACGGCACGGACGTGGGTGAATCCCCACGGCCTGCTGGTGTCCCTTGGACATCCCCAGGAATCTGCTGGGGAGACGTTAAAATGCTCCTTCTTTTAGTATTATGTCCCTCGGTAAGGCAGTTTGGGGGAAAAACAAGTGAAAACGGGAGCGCCACTGATGGGCATCCCTCCACGCAAAGACCTTCCGCTTAGGCATAAGGAGCCGCCGGTTAGCGATCCGTGCCGATTTCGAGAACGAATATAAATATTTAAAATAAACCTAGGAGGAAATAGATGGCAGCTCTTCCAGAACTGGCAGGGCAGCTCTAGCATTGTCCTTATTTTTGTATCGCCTTAATGAGGCTGTTTTTCCACCCAGCGTCCACTCTGCTGCTTTGCTTTCCCTGAAGGGAGTAAACAACGCCGCAGGAAGGTGAGCCGATTTCCACCGCTACGGATCTGGGCCTTGAATAAGTGAGAAGTGCTGTTTACAAAGAAAGAAAGAAAAAAAAAATAGATAAATATAAAAATCAGAAGCTCTGTTTGGCTTTTGCAAACAAAAGTAACCCCAAAATAAACAGGCCTACCCAGCAGAACAGAGGCGCTGAGGGGAAGTGGATGCCAACTGACGGGGCAGATGTAAGGAGCATTTCCTATTTGGTTTAGCAACTGCAGACTTTTGTCTCCAGTCTGCATGCATTTCCTCCAGTGATTCATCACAAACGCGCATTTATAAATAAACTCCACCTTGGCCTGGCACATCGATTGCAGGCTGGGCATTTAAAAAAAAAATAAAGACCAAGTTTTTACTCCCCATTTTTGAATGATACCTGTGTGGCAATATGTTTTTATAGAACTGTTTCCAAGCTGTTTATTTTATTTATGTTGAGGGATAGTGAGTCTGAGAGATGGGGCCTGTGGTTTTCTCATTTCATCTGGGTAACGATTCATTAAAGAGCTTATTTAAGCCAGCCTGGCGTTACGCTGCCCGTGCTGTGCACGGCCAGGGACTGGGGTTTGGAAGCAGCTCCCAGGCCTTTGGCTGAAAGGGCGGAGACTGAGCCCAAATCCTGGGGGCTTCAAGGGCTGCAGGAGGGTGTCCTTCAGAGGACTGTCCCCTTAGGGGAGCTGTGTGTCTTCCCCAGGGTCTTGGGGGCCGACAGTGGCTGTCGGGAAGGCAGAGGGTCAGAGGCTGAGCAAACCCCAAGCGTTGCTTTCTGGGCATTTTTGAGGTTTGTTCCAAACAACAGCCCAGGAACGTTCCCACAGCCGTGTCCAAGAGAGCCCCCGTGCGCGGCAGCGTGTGGGGAACCATGGTGCAAGTTATGTGTCACTGTGCTGAGCTTTTCAAGGTACAATAACAAGTCATTTCTCACCGCGTTGAAGAGCAGCGAGGTTGGATACAGCCAGGACAGGACCGTGGCAGGTGGCTTTGGCTGGGGTAAAGCCACCCCGTGGTCAGCTCTCCATGTGGACACGTCCTCGTGCGCTGTTCTCGCGGCCCAGTTGTTCCCAAGGGAAGCGCCGTGCCGTTCCTGCAGGTGCTTCTGCACCCAGGTGCCTCCCAGCGTGCGAGTGGCGCTCAGGAAGCGGAGCCCCCGGTGATCTGATGGCACTGCCACCAGGGGCTTCCCCGTTCCGCTCCGTAAATACCCCTCCTTGCGAGGCAGAGGAGCAGTTCAAGACACCCGAACGTTTTTAAAGTGGGTCTAATCCTGAGCACGTTTAAAGCACTCCTGAACTCTTCCTGACTCCTGGAGCCGCGGCGCAGTCTGCAAAGCAAAGGGCTGCGTTCCCTGCAGACAGCGCGAAGGTGCAGCAGGGAGAAAACAAAGGCAGGGCAGTCTCCGGCTCCGCGCAGCACATGATCCTCTAATAAAAATGTTTGGCCTCTTCTCAGGAATAACATGGCCATGCTTGTAGCTCCGAAAGAAGCCCTGAATGATATTAATACGTTCATTAGAACAAGTTCAAAGAAAATCGTCTTAATTAGCTTGCCTGGCTGAAACTGAGGTTCATTAATCTAAAGTAGATTAACCTGATGGTAATGCCATTAAAGCTGGCTGGGATATTAATGAAATGGATGCAGTTGCAGGGAGCCCGGTGTCCTCCTGCCCGTGGCGTGCTGATAAAACCGCCTGTGATTCCTGCAGCAGGGGCTCTTCTAAGGGACACCTACCTGTGTTAAGGGACACATACCTATGTTAAGGGACATCTACCTGTGTTAAGGGACACCTACCTATTTTAAGGG